>SCDZ01000342.1:0-91414 GCA_004143845.1 Drosophila lacertosa
TCTTTCCACTGTACACGTTCACTTCTTATTTTCTTTTATCAAATGAAGTTGGTATATTTTCTATGACGACTTAGTGAACGCTTAACAAAATTATTTAATATATCCCTATATGAAATATTTGGCTTATCCTTGAATCGTTCACTTCTTATAATTTCGTTATCTACATATATTTGTATAATTTAATAAAATATCACCAGATGAAGAAAATTCTCCATTTCCAAATAATTACCAACTTTACTTTAAAAACAACCCAAATTATATTTATCAAATTTATTTTCGACCAATGGGCGATAGTTTTTGCCATAGACAGGAGTTGTTCCACCTCCCAAATGAAGGAGGTGCCCGTGGATTTTTCTGATCTGTGCTGGAGAAACAATTTCTTGAGCACACATATATAGTCCTATTTGCGAGAATAACATAACCACCAAAAAGCCAATTTTACAGTTGAAAGTTTTTTTTTACTGGTTTTAGATTTCTTTAATTGGACTTCTTTGTAGTATATAAGTATAAAATATAGCCATAAAATAGGCTAGGGCTCATATAAATAATATATACATTTTAAAGGTTTCATTTGCGCAAATTACACTTTTTACGCTTACGTTATTTTTCGATGCTAGTCTGTACGGCAGCAATGTTAAAAAAATGGGGTTAACTGTAAATGATTTCTATAAAATTTTATTTGCTTTTGTTTTTTGATAATGCATTTTGTTTAAAAATTATTTTTATTTAAGTAATAAAATATATTATATGTGTTTACAGAGTGAAATAAAAAAAATTAAATGATTTCTATTTTTTTTCTTTGTCTTTAAAATTTTTTGTTGTCTTAAGGATAAAATATTCCTCATGAAATTGGCTTGGAATACTTTTTGTGATTTTCATCAATCATTAAACTTATTTAAAGATAATTTAAATTCTTTCAAATATAAAAGATTTGGGTGTTGATGGAAACTCAAATTAATAGTTTTATCAGGGCAGTTTTCAAAATACCGGTATTTTAATTAATTTTTAAATTGTTTTTAAAATTTACATTGAGCAAAAGATGTAAAAATTAGCAACAATAAACTTGTTACATACAACGCTGAACAGGCCACATTTTCCTAAGACTGAAATCTAACCAAAGCAAAAAAATACGACATGGCATATAAAATATTAAATAAATTGTAAGCATATAAGCAGCCGTATTCTGAATTGAAACAATATCATAAAAAACACTAAGCTGACAACTGAATCCTTTTCTATCATGAATATTAGACATGGCACTATATTATTACCGATTGAACAATTTTTAGTAAAAATATTTATATACATATGTATATTCATATATATTATCAGTAGTTATCACGTATACCACTCTAAGTGTGAGAATTAAAATTTATGATAGTTAAATATATTAAATTACAAATAAAAATCATCAAAAATTTACCGCTTTTTTAACAAAAACGCTATGACAACAATTTTTGTCTAAATGTCTCAGAGCAAAGACATTTAAAATTATTATCATAATTAACCTAAATACATAATATGTATTAAAAAAATATATATTAAGCGTGCATTTTGCCTCGAAACGTCTATATTTAAATTATGTAAAATTTGTTTCCTATTTATATATATGATATTTTAGTTTAATTTTAATTCAATTACTGGCATTTTATCAAAAATACTTTGATACTGGCATACAAACTACATTGTGCTTTATTTTTTTTTTTTTTTTTATTTAGTTTTATTTACAATCTAACTGCTAGATAATAAGTAAATAGTATGACAATTTATTTAAATGAATATATACTATTTAATATTGCTTTTGTTTAATGTAAGCTTCCTCTGTTCTCACAATATTTCGCCAACCAGCACATTTTAAACATTACATACTTTATGCATAATAATAAAAATAGTAATTAAACCGAAAAACAATAGTTTTATATGTATTTCCCAAAATACAATAAAAGATTAAAGAAAACCAAAACAACAATAAATATTTCAATGTGTAAATGTTAAATGCTTAACATATGTTAAATAAGATTTTTATTGTGTGAAAACTATGACTATGCAAAAAAACAATATATTGCCTCAGGGACTTTGGTTTACTCGCGCCAGTCGCCGATTATCTGGGATGAGGGCACCAGCTCCAGACGGCCAGGTGCATTGGCCAGGAAAGGTGGTAACGCGAATCTGTGACGAATTGCAGATGAGAGAATTGAGATCGATAACAAAAGTTACTTCTTACCTGTTGCGAAAGGGCGGCATTTGACGGCCGGTCATCGGCAAATTAGCTTTGGGGCTTTGGGCGCTGGCACTGGCCGCCTTGGCCTTGACCAGATTGGCAAGTGGCGCCAGCCCAGAATCGACACTTTCGAGCGTGTTGCGCATCACCTGCAACTGCGGCTGCAACTGCGGCTGTGGGGCACGTGACCGCGGCAGGGGCTGGTCGGCGTTCATCGGGAGCTGCATTAGCCGGAATAGCCGCGGCGCGGCGTTCTCGCCAGATTGCGCAATCATGTCCACCTCTGCCGAGTTGTCGTCAATGCCGAGATTAACGCCCGTGTCCGCAGCAGCTGCTGGGCCAGGTGGCGTGAACATGGCCGCCAGCTGGATGGGCACAAAAGCGGGCAGGCGCAGAGTCACCTGTTCCCCTGGAACGGGCGCAGGCTGTGGAGGCGCTGGAGCTGGAGCTGGCGACGCTGGACGCTGCGGTGGTGGTGGAGGCGGCCTAGGTGGTGGTGGTGGTGGCGTTGGTGGTGCTGCAGGCTCGGCGGGCTCCGGCTTGGCGTCGCCTTCGACATCCTGCCACGCCTCCAGAAGCGTCAGCAGCTCATCCTTGGTCATGTGGCCCAGCCCAATGGGATTGAAGCCACCAACGCTGTTCCAGCCCAGCGCCGAGGGTCCGTACAACGATCGCTGGTCACGCGCGTAGACCAGCCGCTGGCCCTCGATGCCGCCACAGAGCAGGAGCAGCAGCCACACCGGACTAGACGTCGTTGACATTCTGCTGGTTGTTGCACGATTGCTGATCCACTTGGAGGCGCCTCGCATTTTTATATATTTTTATGTGGCCTTATGTGGCCAGCTAGTTACCAGTTGCCTGGGCCGGAAAACGGAAGCGCACGCACAAAGCAGCGGGTGAACTGGTTATAAGCATCAAACGCCAAATGGTCACTCTAATCCACGCACTAGCCATGAAACCATATGCGCCTAGCTACCCAGCCAATGACCAAGTCCAGGCCCAGGCCAACGTTGTCTGCAAACCACTTTTAATGCCCTCTATCCCAGAAGCAGGCCAACAAAGGGTATAACTTGTGCGTGGAGAGCGTTTGTTCAAGCATACACAAGATTAGCATTGGCTCGTTGCGTGGTATCTCATAGTCGAGCACTGGTTATTGTTGCTGTGTGTGTGTGTGTGTGGCTGACTTTTAAAGGCCAAGTGCCTGGCCAGGCCTTGTTCGTCTGGCGTGGGCCAGTTGGTGAAGTCCCAAACCAGTTGCATTGCAATCTGCCAGCGCGTCGTCGTGTTACATATTTTTTGGACTTGGCCGCTTGTTGGGACTCCAATGTTGTTGTTTAATTGTCGCATAGTTGCACGGCTCTAGGAAGTGTTTTTCGAAATGTTACAGATTTATGCTGCCAACTATTTCATGGGTACTCCTAGTTGGTTAAAATAATTGTTATAATCAAAGTTGTAACATAATTAATTTGTTTGTTTTCTCATGCAATGCATTAATATGCGTCTATTTGTGAATAGTTGTAAATGAAAAAAAAGATGTGCGTGCAAGGGAAAATTATATACAGTGATGGAAAAAATAATAGAATCAATTTGCGCAAATCTGATGCAGTCTATGCTTCGAAAATGTGCTAAAGTTTAAAAAAAAAACATATAAAAATATAATGTTAAAGAAAAGCAAAAAGTTTCTATTATTTTTTCCATCACTGTATTTATACACATTGTGTTGTAATTAGTTTAGGGAATGCACTATAGAAATTTACTCAATTTGCAATTCACAAGAATGAGCAGAAAATAAAGAAAACTAATAGGGTTTACTTACATGAATATTAAGATGATATTACGAGTTCACAGCAAAGGGAGATGGGTGTGTAATCAACATTAGCAGCGAGTGCAACGATTTGGGCCATTTTACAAATCATTCGTAATAAGCCGTCTATCAGTTTGGGGCTGCAAGTGCTGCTAATCGGCTCGACTTGACAACGTTACGCGTTCATCACTTGACCCAAATGCAGGTGCAACAACGGGTCCGATTGTTTGATTGTCCCGCAACTCACCTGTTCAATTGTTAAGTTGCTCCGCTACTAATGACGTCCCATAGCAGAGTAGGATGGAGAAAGAAAAGAGGCCGAATTCAAAATTGATATTATCAGCAATGAATAATGAATAACGAATACTGAATAATGAATAATAATGTCTAATAAGCGAACACATGATACGATGCGACGAGTCCACACGATGACAATGGCCACGATGCTCATTACATAAACGGGCGCATTGCACCAATGATTGTGGCCCCCTCCTCCTCCCCCTCCCGCTCCCCTCCCCCTTCCAGAGCTCCATTAAATACCATTTGCCAAGCAATTGGCGCAGGCGCAGTTGCAGACGATGACGGCGTCGAATTAGCGTTAATTGTCGCAGCTCTTGGCAACGTTGACAGTACATTTATATATATTTTTTTCTGTTATTTGTTTTTTTTTTTCAATCGTCGACTGGGCTCCCCTTAACGCTTAACAAGATTGGGCGTCTGACTCATTATGCAATCGGCAATCGGCGGCGTTGCGCTTGATGCGATTCGATTTAAAGGGCCTTTTGGGGCGACTGTTGGGACTGTCTGGCTGTCTGGCAAAATTGCCGGCGCAAATGGCCTAAACAATGGCGCCGCTTTCCATTGATAAATCAGCAATGTAAACGGCCAACGCTTGCCCACAAATCAGCCGCTTTTACCAACTAAAACTATGTTTTATTTTTTTATTTATTTTTTTTTGTTTTTCGGGTGGGAGTCTGTTTCAGCGCAGAGAACCCGTAAGCGCCCTGACCTAACCCAAGCGCGAGTGTTGGAGGGGGGGGGGGGGGGGGGGGGGGCCAGTTTTGGCACACCAGGCCCGGCCGCGAAAGGGGGGCACAAAGTGGCAGCAGCATTTTTGGCTTTCCCAGCGAGTCACGACCGGCGCAATTTTGTTGTCACTGTCACCTAAAAACGCGGCACACGCAACAAAGCCAAACAGCAGCAGCAACAGTTAACAGCAACAGCAGCAGCAACAGCAGCAGCCAAGAAGACAAACAAACACACAAACTTATAAACAACCAAACAAAACAAAAATAAAAGCGGCAGCAGTCAAAAGCCAAAAAACAACAGCTGCGCTGCCGACGTCGCAGTCAGCGCCAGCGTCGCATCGGGCAGCGACTTCAGCGATTGCAGCGCGCTGATAACGAAAAAAAAGCTAATTCCTTTTCAAACAAGACGACTTGGGAATGCTCTTTTAAAAGTTGAATTTAAGTAATACAAGAAATGGAATTTAAAGGAATATGTTTAAAATGTTAGTCAATTTATTTGAATCTATTTATGTTATTTATAAAATTCAAATTATTTAATTTTAATTTAAATATATGTTTCTCAATTCAGAATTCTAATAGTTCAGTGGGTTTTTTTTAACATGGCAAGTGAGAGGATTCAGTTTAAGGCTTGAAACAATTATTTGCCTCAAGGATTAGTTCGTTAACCATCAGCGAATAAGCTCTTATTAGTTTTAAAGTATAGGTTTCTTTTAAAATAACTTTTAATCAGAAAGTCAAGAAGTTAGGCTTTTTAACTACATAAATATTATATTATATTAAATATAATAATAAAAAAAGAAAGATATATTAAAAATATTAAAGTTCCTGTTTAATATCCTTACTTATATTTTACGTTTTTTTAAATGGTATATATTGAATAAATATATATATATATATATATATATATATATATATATATATATATATAATCTGACAGATTTATTTGCATTCACCTGCATTCGTCGTAGCTTTGTATAATTATTGTTAATTCAGCTAGGGTATAAAGCAGTTTGGTCGCAAAACACAGCAAATGGCAAAAAGCTTTACAGCAATTGTTGTTGTTTTTGTTGCTGTTGCTGTTGCTGTTGCTGTCGCTGCTGCTGCTGCTGCTGCTTCAACTGTTGCTGCTGCTGCTTCGGCTGGCGGTTTTCATTTCATTTTTAAGCAAACGCTCGTCGCGTTCAGCGTTTTAATATTTAATTCTCGTCGGTCGCGAACGGTTGCCACTGCCGCTGTGACTGCCACAAACGGTCCGTTGAACGTCAAGCGTTAAGAGTCGAGCCCCCGCAGCGGCAACTTAGCGAGCGTAATCTGAATAAAAAAACAAGATTTTTTGTGAATTTCGTTTTTAGTTTTTTTTGTGTGTTTTGTATTTGTGCAAGGCTTTAAGGATATTTGTTGCCAGTGTTTGAGCAAATGAATAAAATGTTTAATTTAACCACGTTGCTTGCATGCAGCTGCGTCTGCGCCGCAGCACTGCTGCCGCTGGCTGTGGCACGCAGCTATAGCAACGGACTGATCTTCTACGAGCTGGCCACGCACACGCCGTACTTGCCGCCGACGGTGAGCGTGTCGCGCGGCCGCAACTTGGCCAGCGTCAAGTACTCGGAGAAGGGCTCCATCTGGTCAACGTTCGGCCAGCCGTGCGAGTGCCACGGTCCGATCTGCGGCTGCTGTGCCGGCCTCAAGGTGGATCAGTACAAGTTCGATCAAAAGGGTACGTAAACGAGACACCTGCTCTTATTGCGGTGCTGCTCTAGTTGTCCACTTGTCTGGCTGCTGGTTATTAAAATGTCCAAATTCCTCTTGCAACTGTTGCGATCCGACACATCGACAACAATAGCAACAAATTGTTGCTCGTCACATGACATGGATGTATTTGCCAATCAAAATGCCACAAATCGCTCGGATTCCAATTGGAGTTGCAAGTGCCACCCGCAACTTTCATTGCACTGGGGGGCAACTCACAACTCGCACACAACAAACACGCTTTCTTTATTTCTTTCTTTCTGTTTCTAATTGCTTGTCTCTCTCTCTCTCTCTCTCTGCCTGTGTGTGTGTATGTGTTTGTGTTTGTGTGTGTGTTTTGCAGTTTGCGCGAACATCACATACGTGCCGCATCTGGAGGAGGCACAGCTGGAGGTGTATCTGAATGAGCGCCCCTCGTCCAAGTACGGCATCTCTGTGCGCAATCCGTCGCCCTTCTGCATACCGGTCATGATGGGCGTGCCCATGGCCATGTGCGTCCAGATGACCGATGTGGCTCTTGTGGGCAATAACCTCAACATGTGCATGGACTTCGTGGTGCGACTGGCCACCACGGATCTGTTCGAGATGCACTTCCAGTGCATGCGCATGGGACTCGACGGTCTTCAGTATGTGGACAAGACCGGCAAGCCAGTCCTGCCGCCCAGCAGTCCCCAGGCCGACGACGAGGACGGCATCGAGTACGACTATGCGGAGGAGGAGCAAACGCCATCAGACGACGATCAGACGACGGAGCAGCCGCAAATCGATACTGAAACTGAATCCGAACCTGCATCCTATGCCGACACAGAGTCGGAGGCTGAGACTGAGGCTGAGGCTGAGCCCGAACCGTTGCCAATTGAAAGTGAAATGCTTATGGCAGGCGATCAAGAGCTGGTAGTGTCATCGACTGCCACTGACGGTGACGATGTGGAGGCGCAAGAGGAGGAGGATGAGGAGGAGGCGTTAACAGCTGCGGCTGAGGCAGCGCCACAGCTCGCTTATGATGACAATGCTAGCGAGAGTGACCTGAAGCAAAACGAAGTAATTGAAACAATTACCAATTCAAATACAGCCAACGCGGCGCCATCAACAACAACAACGGACAAAGTGGAGGCAAACGTTGTGCAGGAGCCAACAAAGGCCGAGGAGCAAGAGGAGGAAGCCACAACAACAATGACAACGACAGATAAAGTAGCTGATGCAGCAGAAATGGAAGACGACAGTGACAACGAAGTGAATGTGGATGACGACGAAGAAGAAGCAGACGAAGCAGACGAAGCAGCAGAAGCAGATGAAGGCGAAGAAGACGATGACACTGAACCAGAGCCAGAGACAAATGGGCAGCAGCAGGAGGACCAGGAGGATGCTGAGGATGAACTGGAAGATGAGGCGACGCAAGCGGAGTTAGAGACTGATGATGTTGCAGCTGAGGCCCAGGAGGCGGAACCTGCTAGTAGCTATGAAAGCGCTGTTAAACCAAACATCAGCAACAACAACAACAACAACAACAACATCACTAGCATCATCAATGAGCCAAGCCGCGAAGCTGTTGATGGCATTGCTAATGGAGCTGGGGTTAAGCAGCAGCAGCAGCAGCAACCACAACAACAACAACAATTACAGCAGCGTCGACGTCGCTTGCGTCTGCGACAGCGCGGCAGCGTTTAAGTATTGCAGCAGCTTGGTTCGATTGTTAATTTATTATTATTGTTAATGAATTGTTAATGCTAAATGCTTGTTAATTAATACTTATTTATTGCTATCATAGAAAAAAGTCAACAAATAAAAGATTAAGCGAAAGAAATGTTAAAAATTAAACAAAACAAAATAGACTCTAAAATTAAATCAAAATTTTTAAAGGGAGTCCAAACCAACAACAGCAGCAGCAGCAGCAGCAGCAGCAACAGTTGCAACAGCAGCGACAGTTGCAACCGTTGCAACCGTTGTAACAGTTGCTGCTGCTGCTGCTGCGTAGTCGTTGGCCCCCAATCGATATCATTGGCTTAAATTATTGTCACCCGAGTCGTTGGAGCTCAGTGAGTGTCGACCTTTCCGCCTGCGGCTCTTGACCAGACTTTGCTCCGAATGCCGCTTGCGATGATAATCCAGCTCGTAGTCGTTGACCGCATTGCAGAGCGCCAGATAAGCCTGCAGCTTGGGCGACTTCAGCTTGGCGGCCAGCTTCTTGGCCTTGGCCAGCGACTCGCTGAGCCGCTCGAAGCGATTGAATATCGCATGCACCTGACAGATCAGAAAGACGCTATTGAACCGCCACACAATGCTATTGCACTTGTGTGCCTCTGTAAATATCATTAATATTTGAGCAAACAATGGAGTTTCGATTATCTCTCACCATGAGCTGCCATATGCGCCATGGTCACGGACTTGTCGAAGCGCGACTCCTTGAAGTGACAGCGCGCAATTTCGAAGAGAAGGTAGGTCCTTTCGATGGGATAGTAGGAATGGACTAAGCGATCCTTCAGTGCTTGCAGTTTCTTGTTGCTGTTTAAACGGTGACAAGTGTATTTTTCAAATATCTATTCCCTCAACTTACGATAGACGAACGAGCCGTTCCTCATCCCTTTCGATTTCGGCATAGACATTGCGGCCACCGAACGTGTGTGGCAAGTCCTTGATGCGGTCCGCTGGCAGCAGATAGAGCATCGAGTGATTTTTAAGGTCCAGAAAATCGATGTTCTTCGGCACAGTGCACCGATCGATGTGGGCCAGCGCCAATATGTTGTACACCTCGGTGACGAACTGCCATTTCCAGGGCAGCGTACGGTGTGTCTTCAGCACAATGTTGGTGGACATGATGTGCTCCACGTAGTTGGTCAACCGCTCGATATCCCGCTCCTGCCGCCGCTGATGCACCTCCCGCAGCATGCGAAAGCAGTCGCGCCGTGTCTGGTACTCCACGCGATACAAATAGTTCTCGCGGTTCCTTTCGCAGACCTGCGTAACTCGGCACTTCACCCGCTTGCAGTGGTAGAGTGGCCGCCGGGAATGCATCATTTTCTACAGATAGAAGGTAAGTGGTAAAAATATATAGATGGATGCAGGCCTACCATGAACTTTCGGACAATTGTGTTCTGCTCGGAGCCCAGCTCGGCCATGAAGGGCGTGGACTCGCGCAGCAAGGGATTGAGATAGTTCTTGTCTTGCTGCAGCTGCTGCAACATGACCACATCGCTGGCACTCTTGCCCATATAATTGTAGTTGTACACGTTCTTGTAGACCCGCCGACGAGCACGCTCCAGCGGCGAGAGCAGCGGTTTCTCTTTGTTAATAACGCTTTCCATGTCGCACTCGTTGTTCTCGCTCAGCTGCTGCCAAAGCGGACGTGGCATGAACGCCACAGATGTCCTGTGCGCACGTGCCACCTCCGTTATCAGGGGCCAGTTGTCAAGCATAAAGGGCTGATAACTATCCCGCAGCGTATCCTCCAGTACGGCGATTGTCTGAGCATACATACATAAAATAAATGATTAACATTGGTTTATACACAAGCTCAACTTACGCGGTTAGCGCGTAATCGAAAGCGATCCTTGACTGTCTGTCCGTTATACTTTCGCGCCTCTTCATTAAGCAACACGAGGTTCTCCTCAAAGCGATTGCACTCGAAGAGAGCATCGCATTTGTTGAGAATGACGCTGACTCTCGAGATTCCTTGGAGCTCCAACAGCTCGTGGGCCTTCTGCGCATCCTCCCACGCCAGCTCCGGTTGGGCCAGAGATCGCCGGCATGCGCTGAGTTTTTCCAGTGCGTCGGGAGCAAAGCTGCAGATGTTGCCCATGAGTAGTGGCTTGCACTTGTGCGGGCTCGGGGGCCGCGTCTCCCTCATACAGCAAGCGTCTTCCCCATGAGTTTTGCACAATGACACGGCATGCGTAAAATACTCTACGGCCTTCTTGCTGCGCAGCCGGCTGCCCCAGTCCTTGAAGATTCCCGACTGCGTGCAAAGCGGCCAATCGATGCGCTGCCACGGCTTAAGATCCGGATGCAGGGTGCCCGCCCGGGTGCCAGCCGTTAACATGGAGACAGATTTGCGTTGGCTGTGGCTCGACATATCGTCTACGAATGTCTTCAATACTGAAGTTTTGTACGGCAACACAATGTTTGCACTTAATTTGTAATATGTAAAATTTTTTAGCAATAACACAGCGGAATTTTTAATAATTTTAAATAAATTTAATTGACAAATGAATTTTGAACACGACATTTAAGTTTCCTAAAAAGCAAGCGAACTGCAAAGCAGTGGGCAGCGCTGCTATCTGCGCATATTTTAAATAGCCATTTACCAGCCGAGTCAAACGGACCTGCTCATTCCACCCACAATTACAATAAAGCAAATATACACAAGGCATATACGTTAAATTATAATCAAGTTGAAGTTTGAAAGCGTTGTTTAAATACCTAACGAACAGGCAAGCAGTTCAGAGCAAGCGGCCAATTCCTTGGAACTTCGAGCACAACTTGCTACAGTGCAGCAGCGCAGAACACAATAAATTTCCTATGCCCATGAGCTGTTATGTCTTTTTTATTTTTTTCTTATTTAATAGTAATACATTATTAAAATATATAATAATAAAGTAATTTGAAAGTGTTTCAAAAGATAACGAACTGGCAAGCAGTGCATATCAAGCGGTTATGGCACGGACGTTTAAGGACTGCTTGATACAGTGCAGCTGCATAGAACACACAAAATCTTATGTTCCTTGCGTTACATAATTTCCATACTTTTTGAAAAAAAAAATTGTTTAAAATATAAACAGCCACATAACAAATTAAAACCAGAGGGTATAAAAAATATCATTGCTGTAAGCTACGCAATATGTTTGCAATTGTTGGTCCGTTACGCACTGCTTGCTGCACTGCAGGTGCCACCAAACTGTTGAGGAGGATATTTCAAATTTCCCACGGAAATAACGTAACGTATACGTAATAGAGTCATGTATAATATTGCGAAATTTCATAATCACTGATTGTCAATTTAAATACATATAATGGCATCTGTTGTGCGCTTTAAACTCACTTGTAGTTTAGATTTTACATTTTGGGCTTAGTTAGTTAAAAATGATCGCGTCGTGCTGCTTTTTTTTGCTTCTCACGCCCGCACAGATAGTCAAATCGTTGGATTTTCACAGCAGTTAACGCCGTCGGCCACGGTCCAAACAATCGTTGCCAAGCTCGCGCTTGCGAAAAACTAATAGAAACTACCGAAAAGTGTAAGCCAAAAAAAAAAATAAAAAGAAAAAGAAAGAAAGAGAGAACCAGCTCAGCTGGCACTCGCGCCATGAGAAACAATAACAAATAATGACAGCAGTCATAATCGGGCAATATTATATAATTTTCAGTTGCTGCTACAGCTACTGTTGTTGGGGCAGTCCAAATTATTTAATTATTATTTTATTTGTTTTTTTTTTGCTTTGCTCTACCTGTTTCTTGTGCGCTAGACTTGGCCCAGTTGCATGGCCAGCGACGGCGATTTTACAACAATTACTACAAATATTTGCCCGAAATGTATAATGGTTAATTGCTTTTACTGTTGTTGCTTTTTTCACATAATTTGTGCATTTCCTTTGTTTTCATCTGCACGCTTTGCATAAGCGCAGCGCGATTTTAAATGCGTATTTGATTTCAGCTGACCAGACGCTCGTCTCTGCCCGATTGGCATTTGAGTGACTCTAAACGAGAAGGGGGGAGGGGGCGCAGAGATCTTGGCAACGATGATGAGCGCCTGAGTTGCTCGCATTTGTATGCCAACGGGCTGTGGGTGTCGCTTTTACGCTTATTGTGGAAAGAAAGTCACCGAAAGGTAGCGAAACCGTTCCAGCTGTGGACTCAAGCGGCGGCAGCGGGGCGTCCCATTTGAACGCCAATTTAAACTTGTTTTTGCTTTTATTTTTGCGTCTTTTTGTGTTTCTTGCAAAGTCTCGCCTCAGTTTTGGCAATAGCGCAACGTGTGGCCGAAAACGATAAATAAATATACATACCTGCGTACTTGCATATATGAACTCGTACATATATGTGGAAACAGAGCGGACAGGAAATGCTGCAAAGCGAGTGAACAGCATTTCAATTAAGTGATAAGCAGTCGCTGTCAAACTGTAACCAAATACACAGTTCGGTTCGTTAACATTCCGAACGTGTTCGAATTAGTTTTTGTTGTTTGGTTAATTTGCTGGCAATCGTCAGTGTTAGGTAAAAACATTTGCTAACAAAACAAATCAATGTTTTTAAACACCTCTCTATAAACACAATAAAAACATATTTATATTCAATTCCCATTCAATAGGTTGGGCTAGTTTTTACACTTTGAGCTATTTATTTATTCAACTGGCCCTAACATCAAGTCTATATGACCATATAGATAAATGGACAAACATTGTTTTTAAACATACAAATATTAAAAAACAAATACAATTTAAACAAAGTATTGTTGCATTTAAAGGCAAACTCAATAAAAGAGTTTCTTTAAAGGCAAGTTTAATCTATCTAATAATGATAACGAATATTAAACGAATCTTATCATTTTCACAGCCTACTTTTGCATTAGTAATCAAACCAAGTCCAGCTCTCTCAGCACAAGAAGAACGACCAAAACCACATGATGCATGCGTCCTGTTGCATGCAACAGCGCCACTGATGTTGGGTGGCAGCAATTACACCCCCTGCAAGCGGCAAATTGAGTTTAGCCCACCTGGTGGTCATTTTGACTTGACTTTGAGTCGAACCAACCGCATGTCATTATCGAAGAGTCGGACTAGAGTCAGAGCTGGGTCACAGCAGGCTATTAAGTTGTCGAATAATGCCTCTAACTGTTACTGTGACTGCAACTGCTGTTGTTACTGCTAATAAAAATGTGACTGTTACCGTTGCGGCCTAAAATTGTATGCCTGCTAAGTCTATTTATATTGCAGACTGCAACTTGTCACCCCAGAGGCAATACCAAAAATTCTAATATCACTGTGACTGACTTTCTAACCAACTATGCATGTCAGAATGACAGTTGACAGGGACAGTTGTTAGTTTAACTGACAGACAAATAAATACTTCAACTGCTTCTGTTGCTAAAAACTGATAGAATTGTGAGTTCAGATAAAATAAATAATTAAAATGTTGTAACTGTGTGCAATGTTCTGACTACTAATGCAAATGTTAATGTTACTTTTTTAACTGTGACTTTCATCATTGAATTATTTGTTTAATGCTTCTATTAATGTTACTTTTACTACTACTATAAATAAAAAGTTGTAACTATATACAAATTCGTTTCTGCTAATATAAATGTTACTGTTATTCTTAATGTTACTGCTAAAGTTAATGTTACTTTTTATGTTAAAGTTAAAGAAGTTGTCTTTAACTGTAACCTTTTTATTAAATTATAAATTATTATTATTATTCTATTGTTGTAAATTTAACTATAATTCTTACTGTTACACATCAATATGAAATTTTGCTCTACATTTGACTCACGCATTTACACTTAAACGGTCAAGCCGAGAGAAACGAACTACGCAAAAAATTTGAATAATTCTGCGGCAACAAAAACTGTTTATGCCACTGCTGTTGAAAGCATAGTTTTAAAGCATTGTTTTTGCAACTAAATAAAATGTGTGTTTTTGGCGTTTAGCACATACTATTACTACTTCTACATCTACTTCTATTTGCGGCGTGCGTGTGGGCAAAGCTAACCGACAGCAAAGCTGCGCCGTCCGGGGCTTAGTCGACAGTCGACGTTCGGCGCTTCGGGTAGCATCGTGCGCCAGGCGGCTGTTGGCAGTTGGCAGTTTTGCGGCAGGCAGGCAGCTGGCTTCGTGTTCGTTGCAGCATCAGCGTCGGCTTGATTCAGTTCGCTTTTGTCTCGCCCAGTGGCAGGTTGTGAGTCGGTCCTGTGCCAGCAAACAGTCCAAACAAGCGGCGCTCTCGACGTAGATTTCAGTTGATAATTTGAAAGCGAATTCATCACCAAAAGGCGTTGCCGTTGCCGTTGCCGTTGTTGAGGCATCCTTGTGAGGCAGATTATTGGTGCATGATACGAGCGATTACATCCGGAGTGCCTGAGATATTGGCCAAGCACTTGGCGTGAGTATTTAGCTGTCATTACTTGGCCTTTTCGATTGATGTTGTCGTGCGATTAAGTTGCAAATTGTTCTGGCTCAGCCCTTGTCATATTGCTTGTCCCATATTATACCTGTGCGCGTGTGGTTCAATAAAATTTTTTTTGTTTTGTTTGTCCCTTTGACATTTGTAAGCCTGTAATTATTAACGCCTGCACGAGCGCCGCCGCGTGTGGCTGGCTTGATTTATTATTTATCTGCAGGTCCTTCGGGCAATCCAACGCGCGCTCACTTAGCATGACAACTTGAAACAGAGGCCGACTAAAACGAGCATCAAGTATACGACGCATAAACACTCCAATGCCATTAACATGAATCTTTCATTTAATTTCGCCTTTACTCTGACTCTCCTTCGCCCCTACATATGATGTTGCCCTCTGTGTGTGTTTTTGTCGAGTGTCTGTCGCCCACATTTGTTTTTGGGTTTATCGCCTTCTTTATGGCCAAACTTTGTCCATTTATTGTGCTCGCTTAATTTGAGCCTCTGTGTTGAGTGCCACATGGAGCTCCGACCGATGCAACTGCCGCGCTGATCAATACGCCGATGGGGCCATAGCCCCGCAGGTCACGCTGTCAATCTCCCAGGTGCGTCTGGCAGTTGCAATATTATTTAGACTGTAATTTCAACATCATAACCATCTGCATCATCTGCACCACCTGCACCACTCACCGCCCAGCTGACGACTGATTGACTTCGTTTGTCAGCAATTGTTGCAGTTGCATAATGTTTGCCCAATCAGCCGTGCGAGGCTGTGCGTGATGAGCATGCAAATGGCTCTGGGCTGTGCCGCGAGACCATGAAAAATTCACAGTTCTGAGTGATAATGGCGCCACCTGGCGGTTGGCGCTTAATGGAATTTGTAAAATGCTGCTCAAAAAGAAAGATACTCGTAAACTGCAAACGGATTACAATAGCTGCATTCCGAAATCCGAATACCGGACATCGTATTCAGGTCACCAACCAGCACACACACGCACACACAATGTACGCCAGCAGCTATGCAACAGTTTTGCGGCACTTTTCTAATTTAATTGGCTTAAGACCTGCTGAGCCAGGGGCTTACATTACAACAAAACGTTGCCCTGCTCAAGATGAGATCATTGACCCCCAGCTCTGGGGGAGCATTCGCTTTAGCTTGCTCTCTCTCTCTCTCTGTTTTTGCAAAGGTCGCAAAAGCGTCGTTAAACGTCGCGCATCAAATTATCGTTAGATTTATAGCACTTGCCCTCCCTCTCCCTCTACCCCTCCCCTTTTCACTCCCTCTTTCACACCCTCTTCGCTCGCTTTTAGGCATCACGATTCGCAAAGTTTATGACCACAACGCACTTGACAGCAGCGCGCGTTGCATTGCCTTTTTGATTTATGCCAACATGGTTTAGACTAAGTTGGCCAAAACCAAAACTAACTCACATAGAACTAGATAGCCGCAATCGTTGTGCTAAGAGCTCTAGTTCTGAATCAACACGTTACAAGCTGACAAATGTACAAAAACACATTCATTTTTATAGGTGCACAGGTTTTACGACTCGGCAATAAACGCTTCAAATAAAAAATGAAATTTAATTATTTTTCATTATTTTAATACCCTCAAACAATTGAAAATGGGACAACAATTTGTTTGTCTGTCTGTTTAAGGCATTAACTTGTGGTATTAAAACTCACTTTATGCCTTACTCGTATCCTTCCAAAAGATAATAAAAGCATTTTAATCTGACTCCCATATCTTACCATATTTTAAAGAGTTTAAGAATACATGAATTCTAGGATCCTTCAACTCAGGTACTTTTTAGTTGTATTCTTTTTTTCTAAGCAAGGGTATATTTATTAAGGTGGAACAAAATATTTGGAACAACGACAACAAATTATTTTATAAATAAATTTCCTAAGTCAATTTATTTTATTTACCCAGAATTAATATACAATATGATTTTTTAATGGGTACAACTCTTAACAACTTGCATTGGTTATAATCAGCTTCCCCAGTTTAAGTCTGCCTCAATCAATATATTATTTTTACTTAAAATTTGCCAATCACGTCCATGGTCTAAGTTTGAACTTCATGTTTTAGTTCGTGTTTGCGAAACTCGCAAAAATCGAAGTCTGGCCATCTAACATAAAAGTAAGCCAAGTTTGCTAGCAGGTATTAGCCAGCTTTGCTCGAGCCATTTCTTTTGCTCCCCAATGTGTTCTACTTATTGCCGCTGCTTCTGAGAATTTAAGCTTATCTTGTTTTCCCTTGAATTAATAAACGTTGCAATGGACTGCGCAATAGTTGAAATACTTCAAAGAGCTCCTTCTGATAATTGTAATTTTAAAGCACTGGCCCTCAAACTGTTATTCACTCAAGGTGAAGGGGGCGTGTTTAAATCTTTGTTAGTTTAATTTTTGAAGAACTTATTCTCTAATCTCTGAGACTCTACTTGAATTAAATAGAATCAGCTTTTAAAGTGAATATACAAAATATAAAATCTCCAGTTTATTATAACCCGAACACTTACAATTACAATACATAAGTATTGCATTACATATAATTCAGTAAAAGTGAATTTATATTTTAACGGATGCTTTAGTCGGGCATGCTCGACTAGAAGAACATACCCCAAACGCAGTGAAAACTTGAAACGACCAAAAACATAACTCACATAACAACTTTAGTAAAGTAAAACGAGTTCAAAATTATGTTTTCTTATAAACTTGCCTCGTACTGCAGTGTTAACAGTTCGTCTCAAACTTGGTGCCTTCATTAAAATGTACACCTTTAATTTTCATTAGTTTTCGGCATATTAATTTTCCACTTGATACTCATTAGTAGTTTGTTGGCAACTCCAACAATTGCACACAATATGCGAAATTCAGTTGCCATGGACACGAGGAAGCCAAACGCAACTTAGGCGCTTAGTGCAGGTTCTCTCCTGGCAACTGCCACGAAGTTGGCCAAGAACATGTGAACATGGCCAAAGTACTGCCACATTTGATGCAGTCTAATGAAGAGCTGAGTGCAAAAAGCTTTAAAACATTTTAAAGATGCTGGACTACTTTTCATGAATACATTTTGCACAGCAGCGAAGCATCTTAAGGAACACACATGCCTGTCAATTTGAATAAGTCGTATGCTGCTTGAGCTTGCGACAGGACATCATTAAGTGGGCATATAAGTTGCACTTATTAAGTGGGCGAAACTGGTTAAAAAAAAAATATATATATATATAAGTCCTATTAAACATAACAGGCAAAAGGAAGCTTTTATCTTTATAAACGTGACTTGAACTTTACAACTAATTCCCACTTCATAACCAAAACAAGTCTATTATAATTATCAGAAATCCTGGGTTTAGGGCATCTCTCAACTAGAGCTCCCTTACTTCTTGTGAGTACAATTTTATATAGTACGTCGGGAAAATCGAGTGTTCGTTAAAATATGTGTGTAGTCTTAAGTGGAGATAGCAATTGTGCCCTGAAACTAGGTTGTGCTTTGAGTGCAGAGGACAGGCGACAGCTACATTAGAAGACTCAATTTATGCAGCGCCTGAAAAAATGTGACAACATATGCAAAAAGCAGCTTGTACGAGCAACAGGCGCAGTGCAGCCGCAGCGGCGAAAACAACTTAGCGACAACTCAGTGAACAGCGTAAAAACCTGCCAACAACCTCGTTCCGGCCACGGCTGTGATTCGTCAACGTGAGCCAAAAGCCAAAAAACTAAAAAAAAAATATAAAATAAAAGCAAGGGTGAAACGAAGGAGCTTTATAAATTCATTAAGCGCTTGAATTATGCATAAACATAATTTGGTTTTTGTAATTAACATTTTATGGCAGCAGACGCAGCGCGGTTTCATGCTGCAGCTGTTGCGTTGTTGTCTCTGTTCCCCTTCGTCCCTTCGTGCCTTTGCGCGTCTCACGCTGTCCCACCGGGCGTATGAGCAACAACAGATGCGCTCAAGTTGCTCGCAAATTGAATCACTTTTCCCATTTTCGCCTTTCTTTGCCGTTGGTCCATTTTGCAGCTTTAATTAGGCACCCACAGACCCAAATAGGATCTGCCCCGCCAGGACTTAGCCCTTTTGAATGTGTGCTAAGCAAAAGCGCGCTAAAAATCCAAAGCCACAAAATAAAAAATGTACAAAAATATGGAAAAATGTGCAAATGCCAAAGGGCAGCATTTGTTTTTGTTGTTGTTGTGGTTGTTGTTGCAGTTATTGGCATTGCTTAGAGTCGGGCAAATGGAATGTGGGCAGCAACTTATGTTAAATTTTTGGTTTTGCAGCCGCACGTTTTTCCTTTTGCTATTTGCCACTTGTTGAAACTCATTAATTTGGGTTTAAACAACTTTGCGGAACTTCTGCGGGTCGCCAATTGTGAATTGCGCAGAAACACGTGCAGGCTACAATTTTCTCACGAATTTTCCTCATTCATTCCATTCAAGCGACACGTTGAAGGAGGTGTGCTTTTCACTGCCATTTTCCTTTGCTCTGTTTTTTTTTTTATTTAATTTACATTGCGTTGCCAAATAAAAAACGCTTCAACGCGGCACGCGGTGCGTAAGGGCTGGCGGTGGGTGGTCGCTGGTGGGCGGTGGGCGGTGGGCGTAAGGGGCGTGGCTGGTAGCTAAACAGCTCCATAAGCACGAGCAACAATAGGCAGCCACAGCAAGGATATCATCATCATGCCATGTCGCCATTCAAAGGCAGCTGTGCAGAAAGCGGCAGATAATGTAAGCAAAACAATGCAAACAACGACAACAACAAACAACAACAACAACAACAGCTGCACAAATGCAATCCGTTGTCTGACTCGGAGCGCTTCCTTGGGAAAGGCGACAGCACTTGAGACACCGCTCGTGAAAAAACTAGAAGACAGGAGCAGGGAATGGGGCCAGGACCAAGTATGCAGGTCGGGGTGCGGATTGGGAGCTTTAAAAGCATGTGGCTTTGACTTGCCGCAGCGGCAACAGCATTGCAACTGCAGCACCAGCATAAAGAAAACAAAGTCTGAATGAAGACTACAAAGCACCCTGTAACAAGTTGGGTTAGCTAAGATTTGACAACTATAGATGGGTTGTTTTGATTCAACAATGCGAAATGTAAGTAATGAATTAAATTGTTGCACTCATCACTTTATGTTCCAACTCACTTTTATTTACAGGGTATTTAAAATAAACATACACACAAAGTTAAATGAAGAATGCAAAAAGGTTGGCACCGCATAAAAAATATTAGTGAATAAGATTGCTAAGACTGGGGGGATGTCAAGAGGGACATGAGGGGGGTGTTAGGGGATACCTACATCCCTAAACGTAAGCTTAACGGGCCAAGTGAGTTCTCAAATGCTAATGGGCTGCGATTATCTTCTACACTTACAGTAGGCTTAACCCAGTGAATAGCCGGAAAGCTGTATGCAACTGAAATCCTTCAAATTTATAAATGGATAATGAATATAAAGCATTTCCCTATTACGAAAGTTTATGGCTGACAATTTTTGAGGGAAAGCATATAAATACAATACTAAAGAACTATGCAACTAAGTATATATGTATTATTCAATTTCTTTGTTTTATTGAGGGTGTAGGAAATGCGTAATACATTTCGGGCTAACATGTGAATGCGTAATTACCGTCAAGGACGTGGGCATACCTATAATGCATTCATCCATTAATTAGGGAAAAACGTCCATAAATTTCACTTACCAGACATAATTGAGTTACCAGATTTTGGTTTTCTTCTTACATTGCATTACGCTACATTTTCTTCACTACATTTCAGTTATTCGCCCGTTCCACCCCCTTGGCCTGCCACGCCCTTCGTCCTGTCCAGCCGCCGGCGCATTGCATTCACTTCGCATGCGAACACGCGCAAAGTCCTTGCCCCACCCCGCCCCGCCCATCCTTGCTGTCCATATTTATGTGTTTGCTCAAATGTATTTGCTCCTCCGAGAAAAAAAAACAAATATTGTTAAATCTGCGTTGCCGAACATGAAATACCCTTGTGGACATAATACAATGTATCTATCAGATTGTTCTTGTTTAGGACACAGATATTCCTTATTATCGATACAATGTTTCTGTGATAAATATTAGGTTTTCTCTTTTGGAAATTGAATTTAGCATTTGATACTTGAGCAGATATCTGTTGTCTGATAACGGACTGACAGACTGACAATACCCTGTGCCAAAGTGTAGGCACAGTTTCGTTAGAACGCCTTGGGCTGTCATCATCGAACAGTGCCTGGCAACAAATTTGGGTCGTGATTTCGTGACTTCCTTCCAAATGTATAAAAGGCAGGATGCAGAAGGAGTTGTGGGCTGCTGGCCCACGGGATATCCGAAACAATGTTACAGCTGGCGCTCGGTTCTCGTACGATATTATTAAATATCATTGCCAATTAAAGTTTTTTAGGACTCGGCACATGACTTCAGTCCAATAAAACAAACACACACACAACTCTATGTGTATGTGTGTGTGTGTGTTATGTGTATTTGTTTGTTTGTGTATCGATAACGCTGTGACGCGTTTTCAATTTGCCTTTGCCAACGATTTGAGCAAATAAAACGACTTTTTTGTTACTTTTACGTTGTATAAACATTTTGTGCGAACTTTGTGTGTGTGTTGGATTCAACTGAATTGAGCTCTTCTTTACGCAGTGGAAAAGTTCCATAGGCCAGATGTGTTATTAATAAATCAATTGGCTGAAAGGAATACGTCGTCTTCAATTCATGCCTTCACAAGCGAATATCTCATATGCACTTGAAACATACGATTTAATAAGCCTTAAAGAATTATGTGTACCAGAAAATATCAATTTTTGTTTTATTCTTTGGTAAAGATTTTATTATTCTGTTATAATACAAAACAACTTAAATTAAAATTATAAGCTAACTTTTATATTCAACTTGGTCTTTTTGGATAAGTTATGCTAGTAAGTTTAAAGCTTACAAATTTTTTTATAAATAAAAACGATGAAGGTTTTTGTAGACTCAATAAAGGTGTGAAAAAAAGCTGCAGACGAATGGCAAAGTCTGACTTAAAGAAAAAAATGCTTTCTTGTGTGTGTGTTTATGCGTATACGTAATAAAAAACAGGTCTGGGTGAAGTAGCAGACAAAAAGTCAAGTATTCCAATCAAATTACCGAAATATTCATAATCTGCGTATTTACTAGAATATTTTGAGCATCTGAAGAAACTTAATATTAAATTGATTTGTATGACGAGTACGAACTTCAAAACACTTTCGCGTTCTGTTCGTAACTGAATTCTTTATTGGTCTAACCCAACCTTTATACCCTGAAGCAGAAATATTTTCAATCCCTTATATTGACTTATCTATTGCTGAGTAATAAGTCTCAAGTACCTATTCTAGATTGCCGAGTGGATTTTTCTATATGTAACACGCAAAGGATGTTTACAGTCTCCATATCTCGCAAGTGTTTTAACATATTTGTGTTACATACTTTGTTTATCAAAATGTAATATATTAGTCTTATAACTAAGTTTATGCTTGAACAGATTTGTATGTTGAATAATAAAGAGAAGAATCTATAGTCTTAAGTTTAAGTACTTGTCTTCGCAGTTGTCAGGAGCATTCTGTTTATACAGACAGATTGAAGGATACAGCTCATTAAGTTGTCTTAATAAAGAATATATACAAATATAGTTTCCCATATTCATTCCTATTAAAAAAAGTTTCATCAAGTCCTCTTCATTGACTTGCAAGGCAAGCCTATGAGCTCTTTAAAGTATCCTTTAAATTTTCAATAGAACAAAGCTGTATCTTGTTATTCTGAGGAGTTGTCTATCTTAGCAAATTTAAGCTTATTTAGACGTTTACAAAGCATAAGAACCCTAACCCATTAAGTGTTGACAAACAAACATGATTTCCATATAACTCAAATAAAATATCCTAATAGCTTTTAAACAAGTTCATAATGAAAGGAATGTGCAATTCATATGTGCTTGAGGGAATTCATAAATAATGGTCCAATCTACAGCTACAAATCTGGCAAACCAGCTTTCAGAACTCATTGGTAAAATGAAAAAAATATATATATAAAAGCGATGTTTATTTATTGCTAGTCCACGTTCTTTCCAGCCATGCTTATTAATACTTCTTATTACTAAATTGACTTTAACGTTTCTGTTAATTAAACATTCTTTAATTCCTGTTCAAATAAGTCTTTATACAGAATATAAAAGCTGTTTGCTAGACTTGCGTAAAGCATCTTAGGTTATACATGAATCTAGTTATGCTAAGGCTATAAGACTCTTAGGAAGCACAGATAAACAGATATTAATATTAAAGAATATAACAAATAATTTATCATTTTTATCTAGAAATTTAAAATTTAATTCTACAGTTGAGTTGAGCGAATCGTATTACACAAAATATTAAAGGCACATTTCATGTTGCCCAAACAAACAAATTGGGAACACCTGCTGAGCGGAAAAGCGGAAAAAACACAGGCCCCAAGAAGTCAGCAGCCAGATCACACGGGGCCTAAGGTGTGCTTACAACTATTAATATATGTTGACGATGTTTGCTGATGTGGGAGATTGGAATATTGCTGGTTAGTGCCGAGCACCACATTCACAGTTGCTTAGGATGACGTGTCGAGTTCGCAGCCACGCCTCGAAATAAAACTCACATTGCACGCCCCACTCATTTTGTATCCCGTTGTTGCAGTTCATCCCATGGCTCCGTTCAGTTGTTTGCCAGGATACTCAAAGTGCGTTGCTTCGTGCAGCTTCAGCTTGTTAGGGGCATTATAACTTAACCCCTCTTAGCGCCCTTTAGCCCGACTCCTATGGCATCTACTTCCTGTCTGCACGCCCCAATTTGCAGCAAGATACGTGTTTGTGTGTGTGAAAATATGTGTGTGTGTGTTTGTGACAGCTTTAGAAGTTTTTTAGTTGTCAGCCAACGCACTTTTGGGGCTTAGACATACCCACGTACTTGTTTTTTCCATTATTTTCTCTGACACATCTCTTTCAACTCATTTGAGTTCCAATTGCTGTTGACCAGATTAAAGAGACTTCAACCCCTTTACAGTTAGTACATGTGATTACGCCCAAATGTCAAGACCATTAGTGCGCATTTTGTCATAAATTCCAATGCAAGGCTTCATAAATGTAATTAAACCGAGGTTAACCACTAATATTGACTATGACAACGGCAACCACAACAGGGACACGAAATTGCACTGCCAAATTCTGGTAAATGCATGTTAGGTAAATATGTGTGCGTGTGTGTGTGTGTGTTTATGTGTATATTATGTATTTGGAGAGTTAATTAAAACGCAGCGCGAACACTGGAAGGGCACACAACAATGCAACACAGCAGGCGTTGGTACAAAAAAGGGGGCAAAACCTGTTAAATGCATTTGGCGATGGCGATGGCGATGTCATTGGAAGGCCTTCAGCTATTCAGTTGCCAAAATAAACTATCACTGTGAACAAACTCTGGGTAATAAATACAAAATAAAAAGCTAAAAAGTTTTCTCAAACCAAAGCCGAAATTGGTATAAAGCTTCAGGGCGAACAAAACACCATAAATAATAAAAACAGGAATATTAATTATAACATTATGTTTTCTTTTTAAATTGACTTTCTATCAATGTGGGGCCAAATTTTGCTCAATGTACAATGTAACTTTTTTTGCAGTCAGCTCTGGGGCGCCAGATAAGTTTTAATTTAAAATGACACGCCATAGTTGCACTGTGTGTGTGTGTGTGTGTGTGCGTGTGTGTTTGGATGTGTTTGGTGTACGTGGTGTGTGGCAGTTGACTGGCAGCTGCCAAGTGGCGCCAGCAGAGTTGGAGACAAGTTCATTCAAGGAAATGTTTAAAGGACACACTCGACTAAACGACTATCTTTGGGACAAAAGATGCTGGTAATGTGAGCCGCTCGAGTGCCTCGAGTGTCTGGTTAACGGCTTAAATCCCCTGCGGCCCTATAGCAATATGCACGGCTAAACATGGCTTATGAATACGGAATGAAATATGGAATATGAAATATTTAAAAATTTCGAAACAGTTCCACCTGCAACATCCGGGCTGTCTGTCGGCTGGCCGGCATCCCATGTCCTGCTTCCGTTTGAGCAGGCGCCGCAACTCAAACCCGACCCTGGCCAGAGCCTTGGCCAAGTTAGTTGTCTAGCGGCCACGCCCAGGCCTGCCAAGCCTGTCGGTTGACCTTGTGACCAATAGTTACTCAGTGTCAAGTTTTTGTCGCTCTGCCAGCTTTGTGGCCCAGACAAGCCATTTGATTTATGTGGCTTTTGCTTTGCATATGCCGGCCACAATGCATTCGAATTGGAATTGGAATCGGCGACATGGACATGGACATGGACATGGAAATGAACACGAACTTGGCCACCAGAACGTTTGAGCCAAACCAGACATTGACTGAGAGCGGCCACAAAAGAATCCAAAAAACCCAACAACAAAAATAAAAAAAACTGTGACACTGCTCTAAACGCTTATTTATGGCATCTTTTAGGCGCGTTCACAGCCCGAGCTGATAAGGCCAAAAAAAATACCAGTGGCAACTTTAGTTTTTCAATATGAAAGAGTGCGTGAGAATCGCCAAACAACAACAAGAAAAACACGTTTTGCATAATAAGCTCAATGCGTATGTGCGAGCATGTGCCAGAATGTGTGTGTGTGTGTGAGTGTGTGTGCTCAGGAGCGGAGTGCAAACACTGAAGAGTACCATGGAATATTAAATAAACCATTTACAGTTTAAATTCTGCAATGAGAATTTCAAAAAATTCAAATTTTGATTATTTTCTATGAATTTTTGGTTTCCATGCGATTAGACTGGAAAACACACCTAATGGGAAATTCGAGTATACATATATTCAGTACAGTCGAGTTTATACAGAAATACCAATTACCACTTCACATGAAATATTTCTGTATAATCCGACCCTGTGCTCCATGTGTGTGTGTGCGTGTCTAATATGTATATATGTTGGTTGTTTGCCAGTTTATGTTTGTTGAAGACGCTCGTCATCAAAGTAAGTCAAACAGCGCAGACAGGCAGACAGGAAAATAAACGGAAGGCGTCGACGGCGCTGACAGCGCAAATTTAAGCGCTGACAAACTTGGCTGATTTGCTTTTTATGGCAATAACGACAGCAGCAATGAGGCCAACGAACAATTGCCACTGACGTCAAAGCGTCGCTCAAACCGTAAACCTCTCAGTCAGCATCCACCTGGCGAAAGGATATGCGAGGATGCGATGCGGTGCAGCTGGTCCACTGAAGCGATCAAAAGAAACCATTAGCGGCGATTTTTTAGAAATTTGTCAGCCATAAAGTCTATAAGTACATTCAATTGTTTGACTTCAGAGAGTGGGCTAGAGTGGACAACTGAAGAACAGTTCACCTGTTAGATATAACGGACATATCCCTGCGTTAGGCTGTGTACAGGGTATCCGCTAGTCACAGTACAGTACGCTTATTTGGCCTAGTACTTCATTCAGTGCAGAACAAAAGCAATGTAAATATTCCCAAAATAACATCCCAATAACGAAGTGTGTTTAGAAAAAAACCAGAGCGAAATTGAATGTGTAATAAAATATTTATATATTTATTTTATTATTCATATGCATTTTCAACTCAAGTGAGTTAACATTTTGTTTTACTATTCCAACGGAATAAATCAAAATGATTTTTGCTTATTTTTGTTTATATTTTTAGACTCTTACTTATTTACCCAAGTGTTGACCTAATTTTTGACATGCTCAATCACAATTCCATTGACTGCGAATCGAGCCAACAAATACCGGACCTGATTTATTTGATAAATTGGGCCATTTACAATATTTTCATGCTTAGCGGTATGGACTGGGCTGTTTATAAATAGATGTAATAAATTGAGGCATGCCCAAGAAGTTAACTAGGCACAGGATCTAGATGAAAAGCCTATAAGTATAGTGGCGATTTTGCTGATTTATTAAGTATACGCCTCGCCTGTTGCATGCCGCAGTTCGCCGGAACATGGGTCTGCCTTTGCAATTGGCAACATAATACCAAGCGAAAATACTTAGTAGACTGTACTTTGCGGACCGCACTGGACGCGTTGAGCACGCCGCGGATTCCGTTACGTGCAGCCCGAAACAAAGCAGGCGCGAATAATGGCAAATATCCGTCACAGACCCAAAAAAAAAATAAAAATAAAAATAAAAAAAAATTAATGTTTAGCCATGGCGAGCTCGAAAGCGACGCGTTTTTGGCTAACAAGAAACAATTTGTTTCGGGCGCGCGACATCCTTCACAAATCCTTTTCACCACCAGACTAAAGACAAATAAGAAAAGCAAAAGTTATGCAGCAAAAACTGCTCGACTGGAGGCTTCTCTCTTGAATTGACATATCTTATTAGATGTTTAGAGCTAACTAAATATTAAGTATCCAGGCGAATCCTTCTTCATATATGTTAATAACTTTATATAAGTTTAAGCTACACCCAGCTCATTTAATACGCTTCATTCGCATTTAATTGCTACAGGGTATACGAAAAAGAAAAAATAAGAGCCGTGGCCAACATATTTTGGCCTGATGATGTTAGCGGTTGTTCGGTTGCCTGTTCGCTGGTCGAACGGCAAAGTTATGAGGCGCCGCAGGACCTGAAAACAGCCCAAACGATTTAAAAACCAGCGAGAGAAAAAAAATATATAAAAAGGACGCGCTGCGAATGCTGAATGCAGAATGAGTTCAAAGATGAAAAGAACTTCGATGCGTGATTTAGTATTCATTTGATGCAACAGCAAACACTTGCCTGTCTGCAAATTCGATATGGTTCGATTGGCAGCTTGAACAAAGAGACTTCTGCTGGGCTGTTGTGCCCAGACTCTAATAGGCAGTTATCTCTGTTATCAGCTATAAATCATTTGGTTACGCTTTTAATCTATGGTCAATTTAAATAGACAGAACTGCGCAATTCGCACGTACATATTGCGTGACATTCAATATGGCGAAAATATGTCGCTGCCATTTGTGGTTTGTGCTCTGGCTGCAGACCGCAAATTTCAATTGTTGTTGCTGTTTCAGCTTATATTGCAATTAAAGCAACGGCCCCAAAAGTAGCCTTTAATTTATGCCAATTGTACACACACAGTGAGAGAGAGAGAGAGAGAGAGAGAGAGAGAGAGACAGAAAGGGACGGACAGAAACTCATTAGTGTGTCATAATGATGCCCGACGGCAGCAAGGAATTAAAGTCAAACCCGCCCACACACTTACAACCGCCCACAGACTATCTCTCTCTCTCTCTCTCTCTCTTTCTCTCATTCGCTATCTCTCTCTCTCTCTCTCTCTCTCTCTCGGACAGTGATAGAAAGTCCACTTGAGCGGAGATCGGAAATTGCACGCATTGCATTTTGTGTGCACTGCACTCGATTGGGACATATGAAATTTAATTGCTGAGCCAACGCTCAAAAACGGTTAAAATGGAGGGGCTTAAATGTAATTACGATTAGAACAAATGGCGAGACGGCGAGGCGACAACGTCAATTAACTTCACCTCCTCCTCCACCAATTTAAATTCCCTTTGCGCTGCTGCACTGGGAACAGGCGACCAATTAATGTTACAGCTTAAAGTTAATGCAACAGCTGAAGTGCTGACATTTATGGCTCGCTTTATTATTATTTATGTTGGTCGGCTGACTGCGGCCAAAGTTTTTGATGCTGCTGCAGCAAACTGTCGGCTTATTAAAAAAGTTGCTGCTGGTCATGTTTACTCCGCGTCTGGTTCAGAACCTTTTGCCGCTGCTCTGCTCTTGCATTTGTGCGTTCATTGCGTAGGCCATGTTAATATATGTATAGTCTTGGCCTCATCATCAAGTGTCAGGAACAAAGATGAGGTCCTGCACTGCTCAAAACCCATTTTATGCATAGAAATTTGAGGCCAAAAGTCAAATGTCAAATTGCAAATAACTTTTGTATAGAAAGTCGACTGATAGTAACAGAAATTTTAATTGCAGTGAGAATTACAATAGTTACACACATACAAAGGAGAGATGTCTGCAGCAGGCAGCTATTAAATTTGCATTTCGGTACGAATTTATAGGAAAAGTGTGAAAAATGCCGAAGAAAAAATTCAAACGAGCCCAAAACTGTAAACTAGGTCAGCTTAAATTCCACGTCCAGAGATGTGCTGCAGTTGTTGCTGTTGCACATATCTGATTGTAAGTGGGGCAGGTTGCAATACGAGCCTCTCCCAGTGTCCAGTTTTGAGCAGCGCTGCGAAACCTTTTGAATTGGGATGCGTTGGAATGCGATTTCGGAATGCAGCAGCGGGCAAAGTTTGGCGAACAAGTTTTGCGAAGAGGGCGCTTCAATTATTGCGCTGCCAACATTAATCCAGAAGCCGACAGCAAGGGCGTGATTTGATATACTCGGTCGGCACATAATGCTAATGATGATGAGAGCCCTGAGCAGGAAGTGCCCGCTGCCTGGCTGCGTTTACGCTTCCGCATCAGCGCGCAGCCAAAGTTGGGTCGAGAGGGCCAAAAGCGAAAGCGAAAGCAAAAGCAAAAACAAAAACAAAAGCCAAACTAAACAAATAAAAGGGCGAGCAAAAGAACTCTTAGAATGAGTTTGCTGGCACAGGCCTTTTTTGGCCTCAGAAGCTGTCATGCATGCAAAAATGATGTCAACAGCGACTGCACTAAAAGTCACAGCTAAAAGGACGAACACGAGAGCAAAACAAAACTTTTACCGTTCATATATTGTAGTTGTTAAGCCTTAAATGTCGACGCTAAGATACAAGTGTTCAGGCGACGCCTCGAAGGCTTCAATAAGTCAATGCACAAGTCCTTCCAAACAAAACAGGAAAAGAAACTGAAGCAAACTTTGCTTAAATTTAAACTTGCATTTATTTTATTCATAAACTTTTGTAAATGTTTTTTAAGTACTTGCTAACAAGTTGAGGATAGGCACATAGTTAATTTGTTTACGGGCCAACTTCAAATTAAAGTAGCTACGTGATAGCCTGTGATAAATATAGGATCAATTGAAAAATAGGTTAAGGGTATTTCCTATTCGTTACTATAAAATGCAAATTTTGTTGAATTTATGTTTCTTAATTTGTCAAATTCTCATTTGGAAATACATTTTAGCAAAATCTGAGCTGAAGAAAGACATTGTTGTTGTTTTATGGCAGCTGCACTTTGGCCCAAACTCAAGTGATTTTATGTGTAACATGTCCGACTGAAATGGCTTAAGTTGATGGCCCACTTAAACTGGCTGTCAAGCATTTTTTTTTTTTGTTTTATTCTTACTCTCTATAAATATATTAGCAGACAGTTGACAGCCCGCTAAATGCTAAATGTGACCTTGCCAAGCATTTTAAATATCCTTATAAGTGGAAAACTTTTTTTGTATTCAACAGCCAATTAAAAAACTATATAAAAGTCCAGCTAATTCAGTCGATAAAAACTTTTTGGCGTAATTTGCAGAATTAACCCATACTTTGCACCTAGAGTTTGTTCTAAGTGTTCTCTGAATTCATTAATTAGACATGAATCAATCTTAATTACAGGACCTTTCCTGCTTTAAATGAATGATGATTGAAAATTGGGGCTAAGCAGAATTTTCTTGGTTTTTTCTTTAAGTGTACATATGTATATGTATGTATATCTTCGTGGCACAGTAGGAATAATAATAATAATACGCACTGTAAAGACGATGAAAACAGTTTACAAGGTTCCAGGCGGGCGTAACCAACAGCTCAATACTCGTTTGTTGGTGTTAAATGCAGATCATTTATGCAGTAGGGTCCACACCAAACAGATTGGTGGCAACACTTATTAAGCCCTACATAGAAGGGACAATTTCGAGTCCTTAAAAAACCTAATAGTCTCCTTTTCGAACTCATTGCGTGCAGGCGCATTTAAATCTGAAAATAAATGTTTGCATTTGCGTGTGGGTGCATCAAATGAATAAGAATAAGAAGAAGAGAGCTTTTCTCGACAAGCGCTGTCATAAAATGCTGACCAGATGTCAAATACGGCCAGCCGCAGGTTGCGGCACTTGTGCTGCTGACCCAGACAAAAACAGGGAAAACAGCAGGAGGAACACACCGAGAGAGAGAGAGAGAATTTATGCATGCAAATTTAATCAAAATGGGATGCACCGCAACGCACACAGAATCCACAATACGGAAGACAAAATACAGAATACAGGATACGGAACACGGAACACGGAATATATAAACGCACACGTCCACGCATACATAAATACTTATGAGTTGGTCGAGCGGCAAACAGTTGCAAATTACAATTGGAGCGGCGGCTTCGACTGCGAGAGTTGCAGCTGCAAGGACTCGGGACTCCGTTTGCGTATTGGAATTGTTTTGTTTTTGGTCGTTTTTTGTGGCACACTTTGAAATTGACCAAGTTTTTGTGGCAGTTTTTTTTTTTTTGAAACCATAGAGTACATATGTATGTATGAACTTGCCACGCCCAGTTGCCGCCCAAAAAGCTGCAAGTGATGTTGACTGATGGTCAAGTGTCCGGACTGACGTTTGGCCTGCCATTGAAATGAACTTGCCCCTTGTGTGGCAAGTAACACTGGCCGGCGTCGGCGTTGCAAGCTTACATGTGCGTAACCGGAGCGGAGACCCAAAAGGCAACAAAAATTGCAGCGCCAGGCGAAGGTCGCCGCCTGATAAATAATGATGGTTGGTCGAAAGGCTCCAAGCAAATTGCCCAAAAGTAAACAAGGAGGAGCAAGCGAGAGGAAAGATAAAAGTAACAGCAATAGTTATTTATTTCTGTTGTGCAGCAGTTTAAATAACCTTGTAATTGACCATGTATGCTCCAGGCTGGGATAATTTAAAAAATGACCTATTGTTCACACAGAGACTCAAATTGCAAAGGCAAAAAATGAGCCAAAGCCAAGTTTTAACAATCGAAAGTTGTCATCGATGCGATTCACGATTTAAATCCATGTTAACTTGCTTTTATCTAGTTCGATCCTTAAAGAAAAATGTTCAATTAATTAAAATCTTTTTGTATTTGATTTGTTTTCAACAGTTTAACAATGTTTACTCGTTGTTGCTGCTGTCTGAGAACTAAGGCAGTTTCTTAATTTGGAATTTCTTTTTTTTTATTAAGTATGCTAATAATTTTAATAACATTTACTTAGCTTGGTTTATTTTTCTATACATTTTTTTGGCAACGTGTGATTTGGTTCAAAAACGTTTCGCAGCCTTGATATTTACATGCATACTTTAAGAAGGCGAAGATTTGTTATTCTTAGCGTCATAATAATCGTACCCACTTCAAGGGTACTCGGAAATGGGAAATGCTCGTTGACCGTAAAATGTTTTTCTTTTATTGCTAAGCTGCGGTGGCTGTTGCTGCGCCGCCGTAGTCGCGCCAGAGTTGACTATTGTTTGCCGGAATGTTGGCCTTTTGCGTTGCCTGCACCGCTTCCCAATCCTCCAGCTGAAGACTTTGGACGTAGATGGCGCCGAAAAATGCATCTGCCGAGGACTGCGGCGGACGGCGACCCATCAATCCGATGTCCTGCAGCTGGGCGGGGCCATCGAATTTGACGAGATAATAGCGAACACGCCAGTTCTCGCCCAGAGCGCCATGCTCCAGTGGCAGCTGCTCGTGAACCAGACCGGGCGGCAGGCCGGCGCCCAATGGGCCGATGTAGCATGCACCCTGCGTCAGGATGTGTTCGCGATAAGCGCCACAAAAGACATAAAGATCCTCCAAGGGCCGTCGGGGCGCACATAATCGCAGGACCACGTCCAGAGCGTGCTGTTCATCGTTTGTCGTATTGATTTTATAGGCATAGCCCAGGAGCAGCACGCCCAGCGGCAGCTGGAATTCGGTAAGGAACAGCCGGAAGGCACGCTCATAGTTGAGCACACGCAGGGCACAGCCGCCGGCGTAGGCCGTGTCAAAGCTGTGGTCAGCATTGCTGCCCAGCGGCACCGAGGGCTGCAGGGCCTGGCGTGCCAGGTTGAAGAAGGGTCGCGAGCCGCGCTGACGCACGCCGCACTCGAAGCTGTTGCGGCCGGAGCCCACGCAGAAGTCCGTGTAGAAGGGCAGCGCACGGTAAGGATGCGTGCCCAGGCAGTGCCAGAGATGCGCCCACCAGCGTTCGTTGCGAGCCAAAAAGGCGGCGTTCACCGACTCGTCGCCATCGGTGCTGCGTATGTTGTAGCCGTATTGCTGCAGCGTCTCAAAGCACCAAGCGGGCGCAAAGATGCCCGCCGAGAAGCCGCGCGCCGCGATTCGGGCTAGCGTTTGAGCGCTCTGAAAGCGGCCCACCTGGTTGCGCCCGAAAACATCGAGGCCCAGGAACAGACGATGCGGATCGGCCTTCTCGCGATGCAGGGCTGCATCGCTCGCCTCCAGACTGCGATCGTTCCAAGTGTAGTTGATCAGCGTGCCATGACTGACGCGGAAGAACTTCACGTTGCGCTCGTTTAGCTCGTTCTGCCAACAGAGCTCGCCGTTGTCGGTGACGCTATCGTACCAAATGACGCGTCCGTGCGGCACCTGCGTCTCCGTGGCCTGGCGCAGCTGCTCCACGAAGAGACTGTTGTGGGCGAGGCGAAATCAGTGAATGTTGTGATTGTGGGGCGACGCTACTCACTACAGATTGGGCATGCTCTCGGCACGCACCGGGCACTCCACGTTGACCAGCCAGCCCTCGAAACCAAAGTGCAGGCAGAGTCGCGTCATGGCCGCCACCGTTTGGCGCACGCTCTCCGCGCTGGCGAGCACCTCGTGCAGCAGAAGTCTGCCCGAGTAGTTCTCGGCTATGTAGGTGCCCAAGACGGGCACGCCGTGCCGATGGGCGGCATTTAGCCAGCCGCTGGGCGGCACGGTCACATACTTGTGGCTGAAGTAGCAGAAGTAATCCACCGCGGACCAGTGCATAAAGCGATAGTCATCGTACTTCTCCGAGCTGTGGAAATGCCTGCAATTGGAAGCGTCTTGTTTGTAGTCTGCAGTCCAATGGACAATGCCCGCAACAATACCCACCGATCCGTGAGATAGTTGCCCATCATGTCGTGGCAGACGAGCAGCTCGCGTCGCCGATTGCCGCTCAGCGAACGCCGGTAGTCGCTCACGAAGTCAGCCTGTCTGTCCAGGTAGACGGCATCTCCGCGCACCTCGGTGTCCAGGGATCTCACGTAGCGCTTCCAGTTGATGTCGCGGCTGCGCACATGGAAGTTGAGCAGCTGGGCATTGTCCAGGATCGGCTCAGCCTCCAGTTGAGCTGCAATTGCGGGTGTTAGTGCGAGGCGCATCGTTGCAGCTGCTGCTCTGTGAACTTATGGCAGTTTCGACGGGCTAGCTGGCATTTATCAGAGACAGCAATGCCGGCGACTGCAACGCCCTCAACTTTATCGTTCCTAGAAAATTACGCGACAAATGAAAACTTTCAAGGCGACTTCAGCCGATTATTTCACCCAATGCCAATCTGGTTTCCAGCTCCACCCACCCAGTCTATGTAAAGCTACTTCTGATATTACATTCGCATACTAGAATTGTAGAACCGCGATAGCAAACAATTGTTGAATGAAAACAGAAAGACTTCCTTTTCAGTACAAATTTACAGTTAAAATATAGGTTTATATAATCTTTCCTTGCGAACTTAAAAGCCTTTTTGCGACTTTCCTACGTGATGGAATTTGATTAGAGGTTTTGGTTAAGCCTGGCTATTATTTTACTCAAGAGAAGACTTCACGTTTTGTTTTAATGTTTTCAACAATATATATTAAAGATATATTTTAAGTAATAAGGCGACTTTAAAGTTAATGTCATTTCTTTCTCTCACTTTTTTTTGCTGTTTTCAAAAGCTATTCTTATAATGTTCATATTTATAGAACTTGAGTAAGTGTGTTCATATTAAGATCTCGGCTCGTTGCGAGTGCCCTTTAATGCGCAATTGTAATAATCTAATGTGGAAGCTTTCAAAGCTGCTGGGATGGAAACAAGATGAACGATATCGTCTAATCATTTGCCCAACTTGGTTTGCGACGGGCGCATACACAAAAATGCACTTGGCTTGTGTGAATAATTCATGCGGTCAGCCAAGTCCAAGCCCAAAACCCGGCCACGGGCCCGGCCTTCAGCCCATTTCAATTGCGGCTTCTTATGTGCAGCAACAGTGGCTGATGCAACAACAGCATCGCAGCAGCAGCAGCATCAGTAATGCGCTGGCGTTTCCTGTTGTGGCGAAGTTTTTGCACGCCAGCATTCTACGGACCGCCGATTTCCCGACTTAGGGGTGGGCGGTGGGTGGTGGGTGGTAGGCGCTGCAGGCTGCAGAGCGGGTGATTTGTGCAAATTGTGCGCTTTTGGCGGGCAACGAGGCGTTTGAGCGGAACTTTAATCTATCATTGCTGTGGGAATATGGATTTTACAGCGGCAAGCTAGGAATACCAATGAGCTGCCAGGAAAGCGGTAATGTGTAGGGGGGGGAGTAAATATCTCATACTCTGCCCACACAGCCAGTATGAGTATATTCGGCTAGGGAAGTGCTCGGCCGACTGTTTGTTCGTCTGTCTGTTCCAACATTAAACGTCATAAGCCCGCTTTTTGCCCCGTTGGATGAATTGGATCTGAAAACCTCTTATCCATCTAATTTTAGCGGTTATTTTATTGTGGAAAGTGTACTGCACAGTCGGTTAGCATCCAGCTACCTCCTTTCACTTAATGAACAATACAGAACGTAGCAATCGGGCGTGACCGACAGCGCAGTACTCCTTCATTGAAATAACAACTTAAAAAAAATTAACAAATTATGCAAAAAAAATTATACGCTAATATTCTCAAATCGGGAATGGAAAAACTCGATAGCAACCTGACCGCAAACTCAAAATCTTGTGCTCGACTTCACTTAATTAATTATGTGTGAAACTCAACTTAATTACTTAACAAGAATTAAAAAAAATATGTAAAAGCAAACGTCCTTATCCTTATCCTGTTTCGATACCTAGTTCCCACTGCAAATCTAATTTGGGACAGTAACGGCTTTGCATTACAAAGTATTTAAAATTCAAAATATTTTGCTTGTAAGACTTAAGATAAAATTTTAAAAGAGTATTTTGGTTACGTGCAAAGACTATGTAAAAACCTTTAAACAGAGTATTGCATAGTCGGTTTTTTTGGCCATAGCAGTTTTGAGTGGGAAATTGTATTAATAATGATGGCCATAAACGTGCAAATATTATTGTAAAATGGCCTGAATCAAGTCACGTTTATATGTGTCTGGGGAAAAACAAGTAATACTTTTGACTGCGCAATACTCTGTTCACAGCAGAGATAAGAGCAGCCAGTAAGAGTGCTAGAGGCCTGACTTGAATACTTTTCGATTGATCCTTAAAGAGATTGGAAAAGTTATAACCCCAGCTTAAAAAATCCTAGCAATACAAACATGTATATTTTAACGTTATTTATCTGTCGTGCGCAAAGTAATTAATGAATTCTATGATTTAAATATTGAACATAACCAATATGTTCTTTTCTATTGGGTGCAATTTGACATTGCGATCCACGTCAGCACCGTGTCTTGGCCTGAGTCAGCCACTGATAAGCGTCAGCTGTGGGCAAGTCGACTGCAAACAAGTGCTTCACTTGATTTGAATACACATATGTACATATGTATATGTTAAAACATAAATACACATATGTATGTATATGTTTTTGATTATGGGGGAAAATAACTTACGGCAGCCACAGGCGCAGCGATTTGTACTGTTTAACTCGCTCAGCTGTTGGCCAGCAGCCGCAACGTTGCCGGCTTCTGTCTCTGCGACGATGCTTGATTCGCACACTGATATGTCCAGTGGCGCCGCGACAGCCACAGTGTCCTTTTTGTGTTCAGTTGTCTCGGGCTGATCCATTTGCACAAAAGGCTAGTTTAAAGACAGCAGGACGACAATAAATAACAGACACAGCAAAAACTTAAGCCTTAAATTTTGTTGACAAACGAACAGCTGTTCGAGTAGTGTTGGTAAATGTTCAATAAATTAACAATCTTGCCGGCTGTGCACGTTTAGCGCTTGTAAGTTCAAATTTGAATCTTAAGCAATGATTTAAGTTAGTTGAATTGAATTAAATTTGATTGTTTGCCAGAATTCTTTTATACAATTTTCTGTTTCTTTTTAGTCTGACAGCGATGCCATGAGCTGCTGTGGCAAAACAGCAGACAAGAAAAAAGTTCTAAATCAAGCCAAAGTCGCAATGCAACAAAGCATAAATTGTAATTAAAAAGGCTTCCAGCGAGGCGGAACACAGAAAACTTTACTGGCAGAGCTGCCAAGTTGCAAAGACAAAACGAGCTGCAGTCGCTCCTTGTTTATTTCGTTTCGACACAACTTTTTGGCATCCAGCAGACGCTTACGCTAACGCATTAAATACGCAAAATGCCAGCGGGTCGTGTCGCCGGTAAAGCCGGCTATTCCAATCACTATTACAATGGTACGTATACATAATATTCGATAGCGGCATTTAAAATGCACGCATTTAATTTAAATTAGCATATAGCTAGCCAATTTGATTCAATTGAAATTCACATTTATAATTCAATTGATTGCACTTGCGATTGAATTACATGCGCGGTGAGCTGTAATTAATCTGCAGCCCAGGTAAACATTGTGGGTGGTTGCCGCGAGATGTCATTTAATTTAATAAAGTTTAAATAAATTCACGGGTGCCTCACTGACAAGGTATTTGTCTCTTTCGTTTGGCCCTAGGACGTTCGTATGTCGGCATTAACGAGGAAATTATGTGGGTCAGCATTGGCATGGGCGTGACCATAGCCCTTCTTATTACGATTGCATTGTGCTACATTGCACGGGAAAAGTGCCAAAAGCGGCAGCGGGAGTATTACGTGACGGCATAGTTAATGTATGTAGCCTGCCAGGAGCATGGTGGGGGCGAGGTGCCGGTGGTAACGCACTGCATCCTCCAGATGGACGTGGATGGTGATGTTGGCAAACAGCAGGCCTTGTCAATCGCAACAGCCATAGCAACAGCGCCCCAAATAGCAAGCGTCGCTGCAGCAGCCCTTTTCGATCCAGACCCCGGACCAGAACCAGAACCACAACTAGGAGAGGAACCGGAGCCGGAGCCAGCAGTCACCATCATGAACTTGACTGTTGTTGACATTTGTGGCGCTCGCAGCTGGGGCTAACCAAAGGAACACATAACCCACCATTTTAAACAAACACCCACAAGCACATACACATACAAATAATGCAAAGCACAGAAGGCGGCCATAGGCAGTCCTTGAATTTTTTTTCTATGTAATCAAGAGTTTGTTGTAAGCAACGAAAACAGTTGGCAACTGTTTTACGTTTAAATAAAAATGTTATTAAATTTGCCAAAATATATTAATAAATAGCAAAAACTACAGTGATTGTAGTTGTTTATGCAGTTCTGTGGGTGTTTTTTCAGATTTAAAATGCGCGCAATTTGAAAATTTTGCTACACCAGCCCCGTTTAACTCACTGGTCGGCGTTGCCACTAAGTGTGGCGTTTCCCAGCACTGGCCAGTTTTGTGCACTGCTTGTTGCAAACTGCTTGAGTGTACTGCTTTTGTCAGCTGTTGCCCAATGCGTAGTAAGAAGAAGCAAGCGCGCACGTTTTTCTATTTACAAATTTGTTAAAGCACAAATGCTTGAAAATGGATGACAATATAACGTTTAACATATGTACAAAACCAACGCAAAAAACCGTCAAACAGGTGGGTAAAATAATTAGTGATCTTGAGTCGTATATTCATCATCTGATGCTTTACAGGCACCAACGCCTCAAAAGCCGCAGGGCAAACAAAAACGTGGTGCGCCGCCCGCGGGATTTGATTTTCAGTTCGATGTGGACAAACCGAAGGTTAAAGCGCTTGTAGTGCGGCGTCGTGCTGCTCCAATGCCAAAGCAAAATCCAGCTAAGCCCGCCACCACACCCGCACCAAAGCCTGCGCCCGCAAGCGATCTACTTTTTAATGTAAGCGCACCCAAGGATAATGATAATACAATCAACAAGCAGCAGCAGTTGAAGAAAGCGTCTAAAGGGAATGAAGTTGGCGATCTGATGTTAAATGTGTACACAGCTCGACCTGAACCTATCAGCAACGACAAGCACATGCAGGATGCCTCCAAGAAGCAGCCCGCCAGCGATCTGATGTTCAATGCTAGCGCACCAAAGACAGGCGCAAGCATCAGTAAGCAACAGCTGAGAGCTGCTCTTAAAGGACAGCGACGCAAGGAGAATCCCAATAAGCAGCCACGTGCCGGCGATCTGTTCAAGGCCCAGCTGGACGAGGAGCGCAGACAAAAACGTGCCACTGAAGAGCCTACAATCGAAGCAGCCGATGTAGAGGGCACCAAGGAAGAGCCAAAGAATCCTGTCCAGGCAGCCAACAAGTTTCGTACCAAGAAAATTGGCCTCTTCGATCAGAGCGACGTGGCGGCGCTCAAGCAGCTGGGTCAGCGTGCTGTCAAGCCCGTCAAGGAGACCATTTTCGCCGGCACAAAGGTGGAGAGCTTAGGGTTGCATGCACACGCGGTCAAAAACCTGTTAGACCTGCTCAGCATTAGCCAGCTGACCACGGTGCAGCAGAAGACCATACCACAGGTGCTGGCCGGCAAGGATGTGCTGGTGCGTTCACAAACGGGCTCCGGCAAGACGCTGGCTTATGCGCTGCCCATCGTGGAAAGACTGCAGGCGCAGGAGACTCGCATTAAGCGCACCGATGGCGTTCACGCTCTGGTGATTGTGCCCACGCGGGAGCTGGCCATGCAGACGTACGAGCTATTTCAAAAGCTGCTCAAGCCCTACACGTGGATTGTGCCTGGCGCACTGCTGGGCGGCGAGAGCCGTAAGAGCGAGAAGGCGCGCCTGCGCAAGGGCATCAATGTGCTGCTGGGCACACCTGGTCGCCTCGTGGACCATCTGCTGCACACGGCCTCCTTTAAGCTATCCAAGCTGCAATTTCTTGTGCTGGACGAGGCCGATCGTCTGCTCGAATTGGGCTACGAGCGCGATGTCAAGCAGCTGGTAGAGGCCATTGACAAGCAGCGCGCCGAGGAGGAACAACAACCGCCAGTTGCCATGCAGCGTCTGCTGCTCAGCGCCACTCTGACCGCCCAGGTGCAGCAGCTGGCCGGACTGGCCCTAAAGGATCCGCTCTACATAGATAACAGCGACGAGGCGGCCGACGCTGCACTCAAAGGCACAAACGGTTATCAGAAGGATTCCATTGAGGCGCAACAGGACGATGGCCTCGGCGAGTACATGGAGGATGTGACGGGAGTGCTAAGCATTCCGGAGAATCTGCAGCTCAGCTATGTGGTGGTGCCTGCTAAACTGCGCCTGGTCACCATATCGGCCCTGCTGGCCAAGGAGCTGGCCGCCAGTCCCGACGAATTCAAGGCCATTATCTTTATGAGCACCACGGAAATGGTTAACTTCCATCACGACATGCTGAACGAGGCGCTCACACGTCGCGTACTCGACGAGGACGACGAGCAGCCTGAGTCTGAGGCAGCGGAGGACGCCGAACCACCTTTGCTGCACAAACTGCGCTTTTTCAAGTAAGTTCAAGACGTAGTCTGCAAACAGCACAACCAATTTAATGCTACTTCTGTTGTAGACTCAACGGCTCCATGACGCAAACGGAACGCCAGGGCGTCTTTCGTGGCTTCCGCAACTGCGCCAGCTGCGTGCTGCTGGCCACCGACGTCGTGGGCCGTGGCATCGATGTGCCCGATATCAAGCTAGTGGTGCAGTACACGCCGCCGCAGACCACGGCGGACTTTGTGCATCGCGTGGGGCGCACGGCGCGCGCGGGTCGACGCGGTCGCGCCGTTCTCTTCCTGGCGCCCAACGAGGCGCAGTATGTGCGCCACCTGGAGAACAAACGCATACGCATCCAGCAAGGGGACATGTATGGCTATCTGCAGGCGCTGCTGCCGCGCGACCCAGAGGCGCGCACTGTTCAGGAGGCAGCGTCCAATTTGCAGCACAAGTTTCAGACGCTGCTCGAGGAGGATCGCGAGCTGCACGACAAGTCCTGCAAGGGTAAGTCGCGCTTCAACAAATTTGTAGTTTCCATGACAGTCGCGCAACTGGCGCGTTCCCTTCCTTTCCTTTTTGCCGCCAGCTCTCAACCCACTTTAACGCAACTAGCAATTTAATCCTTTCACCAAAGGATATTAACTTTGTAATTATGATTTTTTACAACACAATTTTCGCTGCTCTTCAGAGGGCTACAAAAAAAAAAGGTGGAAATACAAACACACACACAGACAGGCAGAGAGAGATACTCGCTGCTGTTTTCCAATTATAAGTTGGACGTTTGCGCCACGCCCCTGCGACCAGCCGCCCACTTGTACGCTGGCAACGCGCGTTAAAAACACGAAAAATTATTTCATATTTGAAGTTAATTTCGATTGCGTGTCGAATGTCGACTGTCGACTGTCCTGCCCCGCCCCAGCTCTCTCTCTCTCTGTGTGTGTGTGTGTGTGTGTGTTGTGTGTGTAGATTGACCAACTCCTGTCGTCGAACCGTTATCCGTTGTCCTTTTTGCCGCGGGCATTGCGACTGTGCCACAAGGCCTGTAGCCCTAAACAAGTAAAGTGTATTGCTGCGTTCGGTGTAATATATATATTTATTTCCTTGTTGTCCTGTTAATGTCCTGTTGAAATTGTAATTGCAGCGTGGCAGAGAAAAAGTTAATTAGATGTTACTAAGGCTGCTGCAACGCCCTCCTATTAAAAGGGAGAGGGTTGTTGGAGCCGCGCATTGGGGTTGCTGTGGGATTTTTACATTTGACTTTTGTTAAGGGCGGGCAGACTTGATTGAAACATAAAAGGTAAAAGAACGTTAAGTTGCAACCTGCCACGCCCCAAAGTTCTGACTTTTGGGATGCAAATGAATCATCAAAAACAAAAACAAAAATCTGTAAGAGCAACAGGAAACGGAAATTGTGCGAAATATTCAAACGGAAAAACAATGGCAAAACAACAAGAAGTTGTTAAAGAAAATGGAAATGATGATAAAGATAATGTTGCTGTTGTTGTTGTTTTCGGTTATTGGAAAGGGACAGCAACAAGAAAAAGTTGCCAGCACGAAAGACAGGCAGCCAAAATGGCAACTCAGACTCAAATTGCACTTAAGCGTCGAGTCAAGCGTCAAGACAGGAAGTCGCTTGGCAAAACTTGAGAGCGCTCACCCAAAGGAGTATATGTTAAAAATGGGCAGGGGGTTTGAAGGGGATTGAAGCGGACTGCAGTTGTTGTGCTGCATCCAATCAAAAAGCCATTAAAAAGTATTACGCTTGAACAAAACTGTACAAAGCAGTAGATAAAAGCATTTAGAAAGACAACACTAGGAGGCAGAGAATGCGTGAGGGAAAGAGAGAGCAAGCGCAAGTGAGCGAGAGGGCAAATGCAGTTGAGTACATACATAGAGTGGAGTTGCCACAAGGGGGGAAAACAGGATTACTCCAGGATTGCCTGCGTGAGTAATTGAAACAATTTTTGAAAGTAAAGTTCCCTCTTAGCTCAAGTTGAGCAGGTGAAGCATTTATATTAGATTTTGTCACGTACAAAAATTATTTAGTAATCTATGTAAAGCAACACATTTTTATAAACCCTTTTTTTGTTATGTAGCCCTACAAATTCGCTTTTATACTAAGACCTGGTCTCTTATGTATTTATTTTCAGTTTTCTTAGAATTTTTAAATAATTGCACTTATTCATAGTTCCATCGATTGCTACCAAATCGCCCTAGCAAGTAAAGTATTTTCATTTTAAAGAACAAGCTACATTGTTTTTCGTACATTCCAAGGTAATCTGCCATTACTTTTTCTTGTTTGTTTCTTCCATGATATTCGAAGAAACGTTCATCAGTCAGACAAATTTCTTTTCAAAACGATTAAGGCTAGTGTGCAAATTATTTTGCAATCGGGGAATTAAAAGTCCTAAACGGACAGTTTTATATCCCTTACGCGCCTTTTAGCTGTTTTTCTAATAACTCATATATGTTCCTGGTTGTTTAATCGAAACTGCATTTTGTATAATTCAAACATTCTTCTTATATAATCCCGAGTATTATGGAGTTCTCTGTGGGAGATGTTTTTGTGGTCTGCATAATATTGCACAGTTGTTTATTGGCAGTACTTTTTTTTTGCTAAGTAATTAATGCTCTGTCAAGGCAATTTGTATAATTTATTCATTATATTATATTATACACAAATATCTGCATTATACGTTATAATCATTTAATTTTTTTTTGCGTTGTTTCTAACTAAATTCACTGACTACAGATGAAATTAAAATTGTCTTTCACGTTACGACTTGAATATTAGATTGTCTATTATAGTTCTCATTGGTAATGAACAATTTGCGTATTATTCGACCATTAACTAAATAGTGCCCCACCCCTCGCATTACCACATGATTAACTACGTATAAGTCAGAGTGGACAATAGCCGAAAAACCGCAGGCCGCAAAGCCTTTAGTTGAAAAGTGAGCCCAACCCTCACCAACAAGGACAACACAGAAGAGGGGGAAAATGGGGGGTTGAGAAAAACAATCACAACAATTTGCCACGCCTACACATGAAGAACAAGGGAAACCGCATGAACACGCGCGCTTTATAAAATATCCGCTCGCATTTGCCGCTGAGCCGTCGACGGGCGCATTAGCCAAGCCCAGCCCCGCCCCACCCTCCTGCTCCTGCCACGCCCAAGGCACAGGCTAAACAATGGAAATCGCGCTGGGGAAGAATGGTTTTTGGGCTGAAGAGTGGCGCTGGGGTTGGAGTTGGGATTGGGGTTGGGGCTGGGACTGGAATGCGAAAGCCATTTTGTGCGGTTTGGGCTTCGGGGATGTCTTGCCACCCTGGCTACCCTGTCGGTCCAGGCCGTCCTCGAATGACATTTATTTTATTCGCAACTTCCGGCTTGCATGCGTCTCCAAACATCCGGGCCCGTCATACTTTTTGTTTGCCTAATGTCTGCCACTTGACTGTAAGCGCATTTGCGGCAATTAAGCAGCCCCAAAGACAAGGGCTTGACTTTGAGACTCCCACAGCCGCAGCCCAGTCAAGGGACTCACAAAGGCACCAACAACAAGTTCACGAACGAACGGAAGAGCGGACGCACAAACGGACCGACGGACGGACGAACGGACGGATGAAACGTAACGAAACGCAGCAGTTGCTGCGAGTTAATTGCCAGGGCAGAGCAGCGTCTTTGACTTTATCTCTCTTCCTCGCCCTTGAGCTTTTTCTCTCTCCGTTTCTCATGCACTGTTTCAACCCCGCTTTTAGGTTTGGGTAGTATATGTTTTTCTTTTGTTAATTTGTGGACCAGATTCTTGACTATAATTGTTCTGAAATATTAGGAATAAATAGGAATGTTTGTCTTGAGTGAAGACCAACAAACTTTATTTTTCCCTATAATGTTTAAATAAATTTGGTTCGTAGCCGTTATTCGCCCTTTAAATTTAAAGGGTAAATATTATGTTTTATATAAAATATAATTCCAATTCTTATTTTTTCCTTTTATTTTTAATCAGAAGGAAGAACATAAAGCAAAAACAAACATTTTATATGTTTGCTTCTGAAGTTAATCAAAACCAATGTAAAATAAAGTAAAAGGTAAATTTTAGGTTTAGCAAGTGGTTCGGTTCCGGGTTTGGTTTTAGTATAAGTTCGAACCGGTTCGATTTACAGCCTAGATTCTTACCTATTTTATGCACTAATATTCGTATTTTTATATATTAAAATATATATCAGATTATAAAAACAATGTAGTAATTTTGGATATAAATATTTCTTAAACATGCTAAACAAGTAAATTAAAGAAGTTAAAGATCTTTTTGCCTTATCGTTTGCTAAGTAAGTGTGTAGTTTGTTTTGATCGGAGTGAGTAGTGGTTAGGTAATTGTTTCGTTTTGGTTCGCTTGCCATTCGGATTGGTCCCATATGACCAGATCTCTCCCACTCCAGCTGACTCGATTGCCGCTTTTTGTCCATATCCATTTCTGAGCACAACAACAGCTGGCGTTTTCTGTCTGTCTTTCAGTGTTTTTTGTTCAGTTTCAAAGAATTTTCCATTTTAGAATTTCACATCACATTTACATATCACTCGCAATGGATGCTCAGTGCGATGCTTATCACACACTCGAGTACAATTGCGGCTTTTCAAGTCGAGCTGTGCGCGTTGTGGTAATTTGATATCATTGTTGTATAATTTGGCATTGCCAGGCATAAGTGCTGCGTAATTAGCAAGGACATGCCCACAACACAGGGCCAACCACACAAAAGGACGCAGGGGTTGGCAGCGAGAAATCCTTTGCTGACATTGCTCATTTGTCATTTTAACAAATTTATTTTGTAATGAATGCCGTACACACACACACAAACACACACACACACTAGGCAGGCACTTAAGCCAACACATCAATTAATTGTGAAAGCATTAACATGCTCCGACTCCAGCCACCAACTCGAACTAAGTCGCTGTGTTTCATTGCAGCCTTTGTCTCCTGGATGAAGTTCTATTCCACATTTCCCAAGGAGCTGAAGCCCATCTTTAATGTACGCGTCGCGCATATGGGCCACTTTGCCAAGAGCTTTGCCCTTAAGGAGGCGCCCAGCAAATTTGCCAGCAAACACGCGGCTCCAAAGGCGGCGCCGCCGACCAATCGACTGACCTACACGGAACGGTAAGTGATGCATTTTGTAGCTGGAGCAGATTTGCATTAATTCCTTACAATCTCTCGTTCGCAGCGATCCCGAAAAGGTGCAGCAGGCTAAACGCGCCAAACGGCGTCTCTACACCACAACGGTGAGCGGCGACGTACGCCAGATGCAGCAATCGGAGGCGGGCACAGACCGCAAGAGGCCCGGCGGAGGACAGCATCATCTTCCGGAGGGCAACGGCAGAAGCAGCTTCATGAAGAGCCTTAACAAATCGCGGGCACTCACCATCTCCGAGTTTGACAGCGGTCTGCCCGCCTTCGGGGAGCCCAAGAGGCGCAAGCAGGCGTAGTAGCTGCTGATGGGCAGGAGATGGAGCTGCAGCTGAGCAGATGGGCACGACCTGCATTTATGCGCGCCATTTTCTTCGGGTGCGCTATTCAAGCGTTTAATCGAAAAGAAAATTGCCCGCAGAGGCAGCGCGTCCAACAAATCTGCTAAGAAGCCGCCAAGCTCAACTCATAAAAGTTTCATTTTTCTCAACTTTTAAGCCCGGACGTCCTCCGGGAAAAGTTGAAAAGCGCCCGCCCGCCCAGTACAGTACAGTACAGTTACCAGAGGCGGCTGCTAGCATATTTTAAGCTCATTTTTACAGTCGCTTTTTATTTTTTTATTTTATCATAATTTTTTTTCTTATGTAATATGTTTAAAAGGCAAATATTAGAAATCCATTTTCCGCTCACTGCAGATTCATTCAGTTTTGAAAATGTCAATCCCTGTGACGCACAAGGAACAGGAGCACTGCGAGGGGCTGAGCGGGCGGCGGGGTGGGGGAGGTCACGTGTTGGCCGCCTTTTTGTGCAACTGAAGCGCGTAATTTGTTGGACAAGCTATAAATAAATATGAAACATAAACGCATAAAAAATCAAACGATTTGCTTTCGCTTTAGTTTTTTTTCCTTTCATATTTTTTTCTCTCCATCGGCGTGCGGCAATATTTGAGCAGGACACGTGCCGGGCTAAGCTGGCGCCGTGGCCATTAATAGCGTGGTCCGGAATGCGGTCCAATTAAAAGGGGCCAACGATTGATTTTTAATTAGACGCCTTTTCGACTGTGTCTACTATGTGTTGCCTAGTTTGAAAGTCAAATTGGCCAGCCAATCAAGCCGAAAGTCGAGCCTTTCTTGACTACTGCCCGTTGCCACGCCCACATTCGTGTCGCGTCGCGTCGCGTCGAGTCGACTCCTAATTACGTGCGAGTGTCAACATATGAAATAATATTTTGATACAAGTGCCTCAGCCACGCAGCCGACAGGTAACTCTGGGTGTTTGGGTATCATAGACTTATCGAGCAGTTTGTGACACAATTCTTTAACTTTTGTTTTAGGCTTGTGTATTCCTCATGCAAAGGCAGTTATATAGTATAAACCTCCTTTATAGAGTATAAGAGTGAACATCTATTATGCAGGAATATATACCTACTTCAGGTACTGCAAACTTTTCAGATCGTTTAGATCACAAACAATCAATTAGACTAAATTTAATTGCAGTAAGCCAAAATTCGTTAAAGAAAGAACACCTAGGCAGGTTTTATATTCCTAACTTTGAGTAATCTTTTATTTTCAAAATTTAGTTTAAATTTGTATACGATCATGTGCTCATGATAATAAAATGAATAGCTAGATTTAAGGAATGTTAAGCTAAAGTAACTAATTTGTTTAGCGTGCTTGATTTTTGTTAATACATAAGTTTTTAGTTTTTAACTGTATAAAGCAACTGTAGATTACTTTTCATTTTTGTCTGAAATTTGCTATTAAATTTGTGCCGAACTTCACCACTTTCAAAACTATTTTTGATATCCTTTGCTTGCAAATCCAACTTAGTCTATTGACTAAGTTATGTTTGAAATCCTTCTAGGCATCCAAATTACAAACAATATTATTTTGGAAAATTGCTGTGCATAAAAATAGGAGTGATTATTTTAAATTTAAAAACCAATCTTCATGTTCTACATTAAACATGTTTAATATTTAATATATATGTATGTTTATGTAGATACATACATGCAACATATATGTATGTATATCTTATCTGTCATATAGGAATTTTATAGAGCATTTACATTTGGGTTATGGCTGAATAGCTTTTAGCCTGCTCGTTGGTTGGTCACTGCCAATTGCAAAGGGTTGTTGAGCGTTTCTAATGCGATTGCACTAATGGCTCGAATTATAGACGCATTAGGGTAAATTAAAATCCTCCTTGTTCTGGGGGTTGTGTGCAGCGCCGGCTGCCAATAAAAAGCCAACTCACTTAGTGCCAACGGCTTGACCCCAGTCCAACGACGGCGACAGGCGCCCGTTACCGGGTTGGAGTGGGTGGTGGTGCGGTGGGTGGACGCTCCTGGGGGTGGATTTAACGCTTTAAGTGTGTGCGCGGGGAGTGGAAGGAGGAGGCGCTGTTGGATTGTAATGAAGTTGTAGCGGCTATATCAACAATGCCATTGCCGGACTATTCCATTGTGGTCAGGTGTAAGTGTTGCATGTTTTTTTTTTATTTTTATTCAAATTGAAAGAAGTACACGTCAGAGGTACAAAAAAGGCAAAGCCCCAACAGCTGTCAACATTTCTCTGCCAGCGGGCAGTGGGCAAGTTCACTTTGATTATGACAATGCTTCGAGCTGAGTCCGCTGACAAAGGATGTGGCAGGTGGCAGGTGGCAACCTACGGACGAAGGCCGCGTTTGTATGGATTTGACACCTTATTTGAAACGTATAAAGCCCCATGGTAATTTAATTGTGCAACACCCTGCTTATAAATAAGCACATGAAATGTGGTCTCTTTGAAGCGCCAACAAAGGCTCACAATTAAGGCTTTACTCAGTTGGCCGCCGAGCTTATCGACTTTTTGCCAGCACACCAAATAATTGCAGCAAATCAAACATGACCCGAAAGGATCTTAGATCTAGAACTAAGCTAAGCGGAAAGTTCAACAAGATGGAGATTCTTATAGAGAACGTGAGTAACAGGGTTCCGAGCAGATGTAGCTAACTTCATCAATGCTAAGAATACTCGTCTTAGGTATCTTTTGTGGACAGACACCTACAAAGGTTGCGACTGATCGAAATTCACAAAATTGCAATCCCTACTCAAAGCTGAGGATAAAGAAACTTGAATTTAAATGTTGATACAGAGGTTATCCCACTTAAAGTTTACTTTTTGTCAACCAAACATTTGAGTGTTGAGGACACAATTAGATAATTGCGTCATACCACAACTTGAACAGAGATTTTTCTGGGCAGCATTCCTGGTACATCAATAAACTCCAGTGCATAAATCTTATCAATAATCATTTTGAATGCCAAACATTCGATTTGTTTTTTTTCATTTGAGAACTTTAAAAAAAACCTTAATTATAGGCTGTAATAGAAAGTTACAGGATGTGGTCTGATGTCAGATTTCCTATTGTTTTCTCCGCATCAACACTTAAGTTGCAAATTGTTTGAACTGCTTGCGAATTACAACAACTTAATTGCAATGTAAGTCGACTTTCTACAGTTCTAACTTAAAGGGGCACAGGTAGGGAGAGAGAAGACCCAGCCGCGGACTCCGTCAACGCCGCAAAGGTTCATGTCTGCCATTTCATTTTTTTCTCAGCCATTTCCAATTTCCAATTATAACGCAACGCGATTGCGTGCACAAAATGACAAGCTTTTATGAATTCGCAATGGTCTCGAGACAGGCTCGGATTGGGATATGGGGAATATGTCGAACTCACGAACACCCTTTAAATTATGATTTCATTTGACGGCGCCGTTGGAGCACCCACATAGCATTAGGAGGCCGGAAATCAGGATGAGCCCAAATTATATACATTTTATGCAATGTTATGTTACGTGTTTATCCTTCTCGTTTCTATTACTGTTTCTCCTTTATTAATTTTATTTTTTTCTCTTTTCGTTGTGTGCATTTTTTATCCAATTATGTTCATTAAGTTGGCATTTGAAATAAGCAAGGGCAACGGATAGAGTCGATAGTCCTGTTGGGGCAAGAGACGGGGACAGGGGGACAGGAGCAGGGGTTGCAGATAAACTACTTAATACTTATTTAATTTGTGCCTCTGATCCGAATGCATTCGAGCTGAATGCGCCGCACAACTGTCATAAAAATCACGCAGCGGAAATTATTTTGTCACCATTTATAATTGCATTGTCACACCAAAAACACTATTGAATGTTGTTGTTGCTGTTGCTGTTGCTGCTGTTATTATTATTATATGATTGGAGGGTGTTGAAAGTAACACCCCGCACATTAAATCAAGTGGCTGTAGCTCTGACAGTGGCCGTGTCCGTGACTATGCGTCGACAGCGTCATACATAAATTATTGAAAAATCATTCTGCAAATAAACTCAACGAGCCAGCGACGACAAACAGGACGACAGGCGCCGGGGATACGCCGCTATGGACAGTCCTGGCTCGAGCTTGGCATTTGGGGTCGACTGTGCGAGTAGAGTAAACCAAATCCACCACCAGGACACGGGTTGACTGACTGTGTTGATTGCTTTGACAGGACCGCAAATAAACCAGTAAATATCTGAACTTGTTACTAAACAAAAATATGATGGAGGCTTTTGGTTACATTGCGCATACGCCGCATGGCCGGCGAACAGTTTTAATATTCGCAACTAGCTCAACAGCATCTGCCAGCAACGGGTAAAGGAACAGCCAGGCAAATCCAATTAATTTTATTGCGCCTAAAACTTTAAGCGCAAGCGTCGAAGCACAGCCAACACTTCCACACTTCCCCCCTTTTCCACATCCTTTACGCACTCCAGCAACTAATGGAAAGCGACTCCTGTGTTCCGTCAGCTTTCCGTTTCCGTTTGAACGAATGCGCCCGTCTATTTATTTGCAAATGCAACTTGTCCAATTTGACAGTTGTCGCTTGTAAATGGAGGAGTCGCTGGCTCAGTGGAGCGTGAAGTGTGAAAGCCTGTAACGAGGCATATTCCGATTGGATTTTGTTTAAATTTATTTATGTTAATTAGTTTCAATTTGATTTAATTTGCGCTCAAGCAGCTTGGGCGGCACACGGGGCCATGGAACGGGCCAGGGATGGGGGAAGGGGTGGGGTAAGTGGAGGCACAACGAACTGACAATTAAAAGCACGTTAAAAACGCATTTAGCAAACGCTGCAACAACGAACGAGGGATGAGCCCGAAGGGGTAGGGGGAGGGGGAAGGTAGTTGGCTGAGATCCGTTTAAGCCGAAAACGCCTAATGACAGCGGCATCAATCCTGTGCGCTAACAAAGCGTTGAAGAAATCACTTTACCAACGGCGGCGACGGCGGCAGCCATAAAACGAGCTGCGCTTAGCCAAGTTGAGAAATGATGGGGCCAAAGGAAACGCCGCCAAAATCAGCGAAATGACAACGAGACATGCAAACAAATGAAATGATGATTCCGACTGGAGGCAGCGGCAAAGACAACGCCAGCGATGACTTCGACGAAAAGTCTAATTTGTTAATAATTTGCGACCGCCGTCGCCGCCGCCGCTGACCGCCAACGATGCCCCACGGCCAGCTGGTCGGGCGTCCATGCGGACGCCATGTGGGAGATGTGCACAGGCTGTGGACAAGCGATACTTCCGCTACTCCATAAATGGCCATGGCACAGCACTTGGAGCTGGTGCCGTTTGGATTTATGGTGCGCTGCGCCAACTGCCAATTTAAAGGCAATTTGGCCAAGAGGCGCGATTTCAACTAAATTGCCAGCCATTTTGTGGGTGGGGGCCTTTTTGGGGGTGATCCCTGCGCCGCCCAGCTCGAGGACATTTGACTGATGGCCGGGGCTGGTGCCGGGCCAGGGCCGCGATCTGGACCTAAGCGTTGTCTAATTAATTGCTTTTTAACAGCTGATGAACTGTGCAGAACTCGAACCGACCGAATGAGACTGAGAACAAGACAACGGGATGGGTTATTAAAAGCAAAGAGATCGGAAGAATTGCAAATTGCAAATCAAAAAGAGTTGTAGGAACATAGGAACGATGGAATGGAACAGTGAAGTGGTGGGACGGACTATGGATGAAAGCATGACAGTGGAATATTAAGATAACGAAACAGCTAAAAAGAGCAGTAACTTAGTGAAACAGTGAGATAGTGGAACATGCGATATGATCAGAAGAATTGTGAATTGCATATCAGCAAAAGTTGTAGGAACATAGAAACGAAGGAAGGAAACAGTGGAGTGTTGGGCCGGCCTAAGAAGAAGAGCATGACAGTGAAATACTAATATAGTGAAACAGCTTTAAAGAACAGTGGGGTCTTTAAGAACTAAACTAATGATATAGTGAAATTGTGAAACATGCCATATGATCGGAAGAATTGTAAATTGCAAATGAATAAGAGTTCTAGGAACTTAGAAACGATGGAATGAAACAGTGAAGTGGTAGGGCAGACCGCGAACTCTTTAACCTTTAAACTATAAACAGTGAGATAATGGATAATGCAAAATTATCACTTAAGAGAGTTCTAGAAAAACAGAAACGGTGGAATGGAACAGTAAACATGCAAAAAGTCGGACAGTCTGTGGATAAAAGGATGAAAGTGAAATACTAAGATACTTAAATAGTTGACAAGTGAAGCAGTGAGATAGTGGAACATGCGGTATGAAACAGTGGAATGCTAGAATAAATGCAATGAGCGTGAGAAAGGTCCAAGTGGGAGACCAAGTGGAACGATGCAACTGTGGAACAGTGGCCACACACAAATCTGCTGTCCAGCAAGGAGTCAAAATCTCCTTCCCCCTGCAGTTCTTGCCGCTCATTCGTTGGGATCATAAAAGTTGTGTCCATTTGGCAGCCGTTGCTTTGATTTATGTGCACTTCACGCTTTGTCACAATGATAGCTGCGCCACGCCCCGACCCCGGCGGGCCCCGCCCACGCAGTGGCCCGGCATTATCCTGGGCACGTGTGCGCACAAATTGATCCTTTATGAGCATTTTGCGGTTAATAATACTTCAATCTTTTCCGTACCCCCTCCCCCTCCTCCTCCCTCCCCCACGCGCACCCGAGGGTCAACCCATGAATCGCTCGATGCGGCAGGCGGTCACGTGCCGCCGTCGTCCTCGTCGTCGCCCTCGCTGAGCCTTTAAGTGTAAATGATAAGCCGTTGAGAGATGCTTGGATGGGCTGCCTCGCGCTTGGGGTTAAATGTGACGGGGCCAATCGGCGGCACATTTGTTTTGTTAGTTTGTTTTTCGAATGTGTCCAAGCCAACAAAAAAAAAAAAAGAAGCGATACTCAAAAAAGCGGCCTGCAAATGGGAGTGGGAAAAGGTGGCTATTTACTTAGTAGGAATTTATACGAATATAGGAGTCGCTGCTTGACATGTGACACCTTTTGTTAGCGAGTGTCAACGGGCACGCCTATTGTTTGCTGTCTGGCTTTACGGCAGGGTAAAGCGCTTAAGAGCAGCGATCCTTTGGCATCCTTGTCGACTTTGCGCCCGCGTATCTTCCTGTTTCTCTCTCTCTGTGTGTGTGTGTTGGTGTGTGTGTGTGTACACAAATCCCAAATGCCACTTCACACTTAATTTGCTCATAATACCCGACGTAATCCGTCCAGGACGCAGGACAACCCCTGTTAATATCCTGGCAATTACGCTGACAACAACAATATTTGAAAATTGCATTAGCAGGACAACCACCACCGCCACTTACAACAACAACTACAACAACAAGAGCAACAACAACAACACGCGCCACCCGCCCCGTCCCTTTTGGCCAGATTTTCTGCTGCATTGGCCCGGCTGGGCTCATTGGATCTTATCAGCTCCTTCACATATGCCCGCCCCGCTAATGCTTCTAATGTGACAAATTCATCCATTCCATCGAGTTGAGTCGAGTCGAGTCGCGTCGAGTTGAGTTGAGTTGTCCTTTTCAAGTGACGCTCAAATTCACATCGCTGATAAGAGTCCTAAGTCCCGAGCCCAAACCTAATACCAAAGACCCCGAACAATCCCCATTTGGTGGCTGTGCCCGTTGATTGCTTTCATAATTTGTTCGTGCGTTTTATTTATTATTTTCATTTTCAGTGTTTTTTATTTTGCCGCATTTTAATCTCCTGTCCGTCTACAAATTGCTCAGATCGCAGGACTGCGATAGAAAATGGCAACAAATGTTTTCATTTTTCGGAAGGATTCGAATTCGAAACAGGAATTTGAAACTGACCTGAACTTTTGATCATTTTATTGATCAAATAATTAATTGACATTCCAAATTTATATATTGAATATAAGCTTTAGTCTTAAATCAAAAAACATAATAGCTGCTAATGCAAATGAAGACTCTCTGAATTATTGTCAGCTATGTTTTCGAAAATACTCAGCTTAATAAATAATATGCGAAACAGCTTGAGCAGCAAAATTTGCATAAATATAACGGGCGAATCGCAAATAAATCTTATATATGCTTTCTATTTAACTTTTACTAAAGACTTCCGACACATTTCTGAGCCGACGCTCAATTTAAGCCCCGATAGCCGACAGAGTGCAAGCGCAGGGAAAGGCGGGGAGATGGCAGGGAAAGGGACTCCGGAGCAGTCTATGCACCTGCCTACGGTTACTTTCAACACCTACACACGTCGCGGTAACTGAAATGGGGCTGGTGTCTGCTGGGGTAGGGTTTGGGCAGGGTTTGGGTAGGGTTTGGGTAGGGTGACCGATGGCGTGACTGGCGTCCATTTGGTCGGCGCCTGAAGTGGCCAGAGCTAGAGCTTCGTCTGCGTCTGCGGCATTGTCTGTGCGGCCTGTTGCCCCGAGGCTTGTAACTTATCTAAATGCACACAATTATTGAATATAATCGCTGCAAAAAACAAACATATGAAATTTGCATGTGCCCCGCCCCCGTCCGCCCCCAAAAGGGCGTTGCTGCGCTTCAGCACCGACACTCAAATGCCCTTCCCCTTACAGTTGTCGACTGAAACACATTTTACAATTATCGCATAAATTAACAAATTAAAAAAAATACGTTATATTATTTGTAATGATAAGCAAACTTGCGTTTCGTGTCGGCTATTAAGCGCGATTTCCGTTCGCTGCCAAATGCGTTTTTTTATATTATTTTTATTATTATTATTATTATTATTATTATTATTGCAATTGCACAAATATAAACATAAATAAATGCATATTATTCAGCAAGGCTTCGACTCGCGCTCCCATTTGTTACAAGATACATCACATTCAAAACTATCATTAAAAATTCAACCCCCTCCCCCTCCGCGCACCACATGGCTGATAAATTCCATATTGCAAGTGTCAACGGAAATGCAAAAAAAAAAAAACGCAGTGAAATTAAATGCAAATTGCAAATTAAGAGTTGATTTTTTTAAAATATATTTTTGTTTTCCATAAGCTCTTTTTTAAATCAATTTAAGCAATTCACTTCATTTTTTTTTTAACATTTTGGGGCTGAGTAAATTGCAGCTCGGCTTCGAGTTTTTGGCTTCCGTTTGCAATTTGAAGCTTCTGCGGCCCGATTCGTGGGCGTTCTTCCGGTTTGCTCCACTGTATTTAGCTGGCCTTGTGCCTTTAGACTGAAATGGCCAAAACGAAGAAAATACTTTGATTCATTTACGGATCAAGCTGAATCAAAGGAATGCAGTGACATCATAGCCATTAAGCTCACATTCACACACACACACGGCTGTGTGTGATTGGCAGACGTTCCTAGTGATCGGCCCCTTTTTTATGGGCGTGGCTGTTTACTTTGACGTTGTTGCTGCCGCTGCTAATTTCCATGCAAATTGATGTTACAGCACAGTAAGCAGCCAATATTTCGCTTCAGCTTCATTTCATAAATACGCCGGAGCGCAATTCCCTGCGGAGGCGCCCGCCTATCCGTCAGATGTCAAAGTTTGCATATCAAACGAACGTCCAGAAGATACGTATATAGTACTATATCGATGGTTAAGCTCTCGCCCCACAGTAAATATTTCGATTTTGCGTGTGCCTTTGTAATTTATGCATGAAACTCAGCCAATTACCAATTATTATCAGTGCTCTGTGCTCTGTGTCCTGCGTCCTGCGTCCTGGCGCAATCCATTCGATTTGCTTAAGCAATGCAAACCAATCACATATGCCTTAAAGCAAAACATTCCCTTGTTTGTACACAACACCAATTTTAAAGTGTAAGTCAGCAATATAAATAAAACACTCCAGTTGATTATAAATTTTAACAACATTTACAATTTAAGCCGAACAAATAATTTAAATTTAGTGACGTTTATAAAGTGTTTTTTTTGACTTAACATTTGTTAAATTGAATTAAAATTTCATTAATAGGTTAAAAAATCAAATTTTTTCTCATTGGTGTTAATTATTAACTAAAAAAGAGACAATAATAAAATTTTTTGTTCTTTGGGTTTTACTGAATTAATTTTATTATGATTTTATACATTATGAATTCTATTTATTTCAATTGAATACCATAAGATATAAAACTTTAACAATAATTTTGTAAAATGCTTGCTACTAGTAAATATTTTTAAATTGTTTTTCTACTCACTTTTCAAAAAAATTCTTCTAAGAAAGGAAAGAATATCAACTTTGAGGAAGTAAAGAAAATGTTTTAAAAAATGTTCGAATAGTATTTTGAATATTTATTCAGTATGCACATTTACTTGATTCATAGAGTGCATAGGTTCTTAATTAAATCTTTAGTTATTCTAAAAATGTACTAAAATGATATTTTAATATGTAGTCAAACGAGATAAATAAAATTAAATTCAAAACATTCTCTTTGTTCTTAACAGTCATTTCTGTCATCAAAATATTCCTTCAAAGTCTCAACTCTTAACCAATTTTCTAACTAATTTCCAAATAATTCGCAAATACTGATTAACTTTATTTGCCTACCAGACGTGAAGAGAAGCCTCTTCATTTATTTTTAAGTTCTTTTTACGCCTTTAACAGAGTATGCGGCAGTCGGTTGCACTCGATTGTTGCGTTTTAATCGCTTTTGAGTGCTATTGACCAACACTAGTTGCACTTACCAGCATTTTGGCCAGGCACTATCGCCAATTGCCCCGGCCGTATTGCAGTAATTAGCAACATTTGGCTACCGACAACGATCGTGTTTAATTGACCGTGGCCAGAGCGAGATAGAGAGAGTGCAGGAGGGAGAGGGAGGAAGAGGGCCCATCCATAGTGCAGGTTTTATGTCATTTGTCTTTAATGAACGGTTGCCCAACCCCCCCTGCGGGCATTGTGGCATTGTTATTGCTGCTGCTGCTGCCGTTGCTGCTGCTGCTGCTGTTGCTGTTGCTGTTGCTGCTGCTGCTGTTCTCGGCCGTTGCATTTATTGCCCTGCCAAGCGTCGCTTTTGTTTTAAACCAACAACATTAACATTGCAGCCAATTTGTCGACGAAGGCGCAAAACAGAGAAACGCGCGTGTTTTTTGTTTTTTTTTTTTTTGTTGCCAAGAAGCGTGCAGCAAAAAAGTTTGGTTAGGGTGAGTGCACAAGTTGCGGCCACGGCGACAGGGAGAATGCGCTACAACGTAAAAGCCTTCTTCCTGGACTGGCCCGAACTGAGTTCAGCTGGTCTCTGGCTGGCACTCAGGTGTCCTTAGCTAAACTTGAAGGTTGGCCTGCAGCGCCGTTGGTTGCATGTGGCAGCTCACGCAACGCAGCCAAAAGCTGCCTGAACATGGCCATAACAGTTGCCGTTGCCGTTGCAGTTACAATTCGTGGCCAACTGGCCGCTCTTTTGGCCTAATAAATGCACTAATTGCGGTTAAATGCATTTTGCATGCAATTATCATCATTAAGGGTTGGCCCGCACATCGTCATAATCATCGCCATAATCATCGGAATAATCATCGCCGTCGTCTCCACCCGCAGACCCCAATAGAAGCAATTAAAAAGCGGTAATTTAATTGCTTCTATTCAATAATTCAATTATCTCTCTCGCTCTGTCCTTCTCCTCTCTCTCTCTCTCTCTCTCTTGTGGCTTACTCTTCTTTGTATATTTCTATGATTTTTATTTAGACAAAAAAATTGGTTTTGATTACATTTACATTACAAATACAACGAGCACATTTATTCTAATAATAATGATGGAAAAAAAAGAGAATGCGATTTATATTCAAAGTTTTTGTTTTTCTGTTTTCTGCTTTCGCTTGCGTTAATACATCTTGTGGTTGGTAAGCTTAACTAAGAACTATTGGTTGCATTTTTATCTAAATACAAATGTTTGGCTGCTAATTTTTACAACATTCAAATAAATACATATCTTAGTCTAAGCTCAAAAAAAAGTGTGATTTGTAAATGTTTTGTAAGCAATAAGTTACTAAAATTTAAACAAATAAATTAGACACGCACACACACAAACACACAAACACCCTCACACACACACACACATCTATATATATATACACACACACACTTGCTTTACACCTGCAGCTGATCCTCGTCGTCGGACTGCGCCTGTGAGCTGTCCACGGAGCGGCCGGGCGGACTGCCCGGATTGAGCGTGGGACTGGGCGTGGAGGGCGGATGCGCTGGCGACGACTGCGGCTGCGTCTTGTGTATGAGGCCCAGGCCGGCAGCAGCCGACGACAGCTGCGGCGGCGGCGGCGCAGCGGCAGCGTTCGGCTGCGGAGGCGGCGGCACAGCGGCAGCGCCGCCATTGGCAGCCGCGGCAGCAGCCGCCGCGCTCTGATAGTAGCTGCTCAGCGAGGACAGCGAGCTGGAGGCGGACAGGTGCGAAAAGGGCGCCGCCGAGGCGCCCAGCGGGCCGACGCCGACGCTGGGCACGCCCGCGTATAGATTGTAGGGCAGTGGCTTCTGCATGGCCGCCGCAGCGGCCGCCTGCCGATAGTAGATGTCAATGCTGGAGTGCGGCGGAGCGCCGTGGGCGGCGGCTGCGGCGCCGGCGCCGGCGGCGGCCGCGTACGGCCAGGCGCCCAAATACGGCGAGCCGCCGTACAGCCGCTGGAAGGCCGCAAAGTTGCCGGCCTCGGCCAGCAGCTCCAGTCCGACGGCGGTCTGGCGCTTCCACTTGGTTCTGCAAGAGCGAAGGGAACAGCGCGAGCAAAATTTTAGTGTGAAGGAGAGAAAGGGAAGGGTAAAGGGAAGGGGAAAGGGAAAGAAGGACAACTCACCTGCGATTCTGGTACCAGGTCTTCACCTGGCAATCGCTGAGGTCCAGCTTGTGGGCCAGCTCCTGGCGCTCCTGCACGCTGAGATACTTCTGGCGCTCAAAGGACTTCTCCAGCGTCTGCAGCTGATGGTCCGTGAAGGCGGTGCGCGCCTTGCGCTGCTTTTTGCTCAGTCCGCTCATGTCGCTGGTGGAGCCGCTCTTGACGCTGTTGCCGTCGTCATCTTTGGCACCTGCACACATACACAGAAAGCGAGAGTGTTAGACGCGATTTGTCATTAAGTCCTGGTTAACTTAAGCTAACTGCAGCTGCAGCCACAACGTCGTTTAAGCCAAATGCAATTGCCGTTTCCGTTCTCAACCACGTCTCTGTCTCCCCCTCTCCCTGTCTGTTGCAGTTGTGTGTGTAATAAAAATGTGTAGCAAAATGTCTAAACTTGGCCCAGTCCTCTTACCCCGCACCCCATTCCCCATTCCCATTGCCATTCCCATTCTCATTCCCATTTGCCGTTACCGGCCACCCCTTTTCTGGTTTTATTTCTAGCTGGCTGCTCGTTTGCCATTTAGTACATAAAATTTATGTAAATTTATCTGATTGTGGTTAGCTGATAAGCGACTTGGCCACTTTCTGGCCAGCTCACTAGCGTTAAATTAGTTAAAGCGAAAATTTGCCAAGTGCGCGTTTAAGCCAACAGCACCAAAAAAACAAAAAATAAAAAAACACAACAAACTTATTATTCTGAGCTGAGAAAACTGTTTGCCCAGCGGCAAAGCTAGAATTTTGTTGTTGCTGCTGCTGCTGCTGGCCTGAGGCGCCCAATTGGCAAAACAAGAAGAAGATAAAGAAGAAGAAGAGCAAATTACGAAGTTTAATTTTTAAACAGAGTTCCAGTCAAAGTCAAATTAAAAGCTGAACAGACAGATGCTTAAGAGACGCAGCTTTCGCTGCTTCCAGGCAAATCGCCAGTTTGCCTCTCTCTCCCTCTCTTTTTCTCTCTCGCTCGCTCTCGTCAGGCCTGGCTGGCCGTTGAGGCCAAAGCTAAAGCCGCTGGGCCAACAAGACGCGACTACCGTTTATAAAACTGCAATTGCACACAGGAAATTGCGGCAATAAATGGTCGACGAGCAGATTCATCTGCCAAAGCGACACACGCACAACACACACACACAGCACACACACACACACACACATTAAGTAACAACAACATTATTTAATGCTCAAACGTTGCTTTGGGGCGTTCACAAAATTGCCTTAAATGCACTTTTCATAACATTTACCACAGTTAAGTGACAGAGTCAGTCTGAGAGCGAGAGAGAGAGAGAGAGAGAGAGAGAGAGATGAAGCATACGCAAGCAGAGACAACGTTTTGCTTCTAACTATATATAATTAGATTTGTGCCGAGCTAAAACAAAAAAAAAAACAAAAAAAAACACGTTAAATTGCATTTGTGGAAGTTTCCCCCCGCCCCCTTCCCCCTGAAGGGCCCAACGAATTGGAGGCACGCCCCCAACGCTGCCATTATAATTTGCTATTGCTGTGCTTAGTTTTTGTTTTATTGCTGCTTACTGTTTAAACAATTTTGCTGGCAGACAAATGCACATTTAGGAATGGCGCATGGCAGCATGCTGGAGAATGCAACGCGGGAAAAACAAACAAAGCGTGAAAATGCGATTTTCAGCTGTATCCAATGCGGCTTTCCGCCGGTGCGACCCCCCAGCCAGCAGCTAGAATATGGCATGTTCGTGCAATTTTTACAGTTTGTTTTGCAAAGCGGCTGCGCCCCCACAAAACAAAAGACTCTGGCAACGAACTTGGCATGACATTCACCCAGACAGACAGAACGACAGAGATTTGCATTCCGATTGCTTATCGCGCCCAGATTGACAAATGTCATAAAATACCACATAATTAAGTACAAGACTTTACATTCCACAAAATATCTAAAAAACTTAACTTTAGTTAAATAAACTGCTCTCTATAATAATTAGTTAATTTAAATTTACAATCGCTATGGTTTGCCCCAGTTAACTGTTTTTTCTAATTGCATATCGATGGCTGTTTAATCAACCGATTTATGAATAACTAATGATAATTATTATAATAATTATGGTAATTTAAGTTATAGCCCGTAAAGGTAGAAAGAAGCTTCAACAATGATTTGAGTCTGAAATGAGAACCTAGACTTAGTTAATCGTTTAAGCGACTTATTTAACGGAACACGCGAACTCAGCGTGGGTACAGCGAATAGTACTAACTGTTATTAGAGGCTTAGTATAAAATCATATCTATTCAGTTGGGAAAGTTTCTCAAAACTTCTTAATTAATTAATCCTTGGCCTAATCTATGGCTACTTGTCTGTTGCCCCAAAGTAATACAGAAGCTCACCTCACCATTACTACAAACGCTGTTATCGTCCATGTGGCCGCCCCCGCCGCCTCCGCCGCTGCCCGCCTCGTCGCTGTCGCAGTCCTCGTTCTCCTCGTGGTAGTCGCTGCTGTCGTCGAGCTCCGCCGACGGCGGCGGCGCTTCGCCGGCATCGGCGGCTGCTGCCGCCGCCGCGGCCGCCGCTGCCGCTGCGGCTGCTGCATTGTTGCGCGCCGCTGCCGCCGCGGCGGCTGCTGCATAATGCTGCTGCATGGCCGCTGCGTATTGCGCCACGTTCAGCCCGTTGGCACCCATCTGCGCGGCGGGTCCGAAGTGGGTCAGCTTGGTGGTGTGCGGAAGTGAATGCGGATGCGAATGCGAATGCGAGTGTGGATGCTGATGCTGATGCTGGTGGTGGGCATGTACTGCGGCTAGGGCGTGTGGGTGCGGGTGCGGATGGGGCTGGTGGGGCAGCTGATGTGGCGCTGGCGGTGGAGGTAGGCCCAGTACGGAACCAGGCGGCGTTGCTGTCTCCGAGTCCGCATCCAGATGCGCGTTATTGTTATTATTATTATTGTTGCTGTTGTTGTTATTGTTGTTGACGTTGTTGTTGTTGTTGTTCTGCTGCTGCTTGTAGAAGGCAGCTGCGCTGGCGGCGGCCGCACTGCCCGCCAGAATGTCGTTGATCATGAAACGCGATCGATTTGGCTTCAGATTGGACGAGGTGGACATGGACATGTTGACCGGCGGCGGATGCAGCGGATAATGGAGATGATGATGATGGTGGTGCGACAGCGAGTGCGAGTGCGAATGATGTGGCGACGGCTCGCCGGGCGCTGTAGTCGTGGGCAGCGTCTGGGTTAGTATGCTCATTGAGTCTTTCATTGCCAACGGCGGCCGCACGTATTCTCAATTCTCTCGATGCACTTTCAACTAGTCACTGGGCGTTCACTCAAAAAAGCACAACCAAAAAATAAATAATTGTATATTTAAACGACTGTGGCACTGTGTGTTTTTGTTGGCTCGCTTTTTAACGATATATTTGAGTTCGACTTGAATTAACCGTCGTCGCCTCCGCTCTGGACGTCGTCGCGCTGTGACTGCCAAAACGAGACTAAACGCACCTGCAGCGCCTCAGCCGCACAAAACCCAGTCGCAACGGCGGCTGCGGCAACACTTTTGCCACTTTGTCATAGGTGGTGGCCAGCGGCTGCTTCGGTGGTGGTGGCCCGCTCAGTTGTCTGGGCGAGAGCGAGAGCGCTCACGCTGCGTCTCGACTGGGCTGCCGTTCAGACTCTCTCTCGCGTGCCCGTTGGTACGCTGTCGCCATCTCCGTCCACCACGTGCCGTCTCGCTCGTGCGCAGCGCCATGTTGCTGGCCCCGAACTATACATGCGCTCAGCTGTGGTGAGTTTCGCGGCCCGTTTTTATGGCAACTTTGGTGAGCACTGAGAGCGAGCATTGGGAACGCGTATTACAAATGTGAATGTCGGTCAAACGGAGAGACGTGTTTTTTTACGTTTTTTTTTTTTGTATTTTTTTCTTTTTTGCAAGTAGGCAATGCACAATCAGCGGCCAGCGAGTTAGCAGCGCTCGGGGGGCCGACAAAATGGCGAAACATTAGCAACAGGATCACGCATAATGATAGTCTTGATATTTTCTCAACATTTGCACTTGCAACTCTATTCAAGTTAATAAAATGTTTATATTTCCCATTCAAATTTTTTATTTTCCTGAACTTCACGCTTAATTTAAATTTGGTAATAGGCTTTATCAAAATGCGCATTGCAACATCTTTTTAGTCAACAAAATAACGATTAACCTGAATTATTGTTTGTGGTTTTCAGAATAAATTATTTTTAATAAACCTATTAAGCCAATATTTTATTTTCCTTGAGCTATTGGTTCGAGTCATAATTCAATCCTTCTTTTTTTTCCGGCCAGCTTGGGCTTTGTTAGAGCAAAAGTGCTTTGACAGTTAGTCGAGTTGAAAGAGAGTTAAATAAAATTGTTAAATTACTTGCAGTTCACAGCGACTCTTTATAAATAATATGATTTCTGACAGTCAGTCATATATTCATATTTAGGCATTATGGTGGTATACAAAACAGATAAAATGCAAATTATAATTTGATTTATTTTCATATTTTTATATTACTAAATAATATTTTTTTATTTTTTTTATAAAACATTTAAATATTTTAGAGGATAGCCTTTAATTTGATCTGATCTCTTTCTTGTCGTTTTTTTATTAGCCAAAAACAGAGAATTTATTTTTAGGATTATTTTTTTGTAATGTTTTGAAATCATGTTCCAAAGAGACCAACAGAATATTCCAAATTCTCAAAGTAAATCTTAACGTGGAATACATATGTACATATAGTAAAATGCCTGATATAGTTTAAAGCAAGTGGACAGCCTCGCTGGCAAGTTGGCAGCTCCCGCATTAGGGGTTCTAGTAGCGGAGCATAATAGCCAATTAAAATTTCACGCCAATAGCTCAGCTCAACGCAGTGTACACAAACTGGCCACATGTTGCCCCCGGGCAGCATTAACCCAGGACTAATTACTTTTCACAGCGGATGTAACAGTCTCGAGTCCCGAGTTTTGAGACCGGAGTCGGAGCCGGAGCCGAACCCAAAAGCAATTTGTCGAGCGGCAAACGTTTGATTGATATTGAATCGGACTTGAGGCAGGAATTGTTAGTGGAAATGGCCTGGTCAGGTCATTAGTCGTTGCTGGTGCGGTTAGTGGCAAAAGGCGCAACGAAATTAGAGCAACAACTGACAGGACGAGAGCGCAGGACGCATGCGCGCGCTTCAATTGCGGGGCGCACATTTAAAATAATTAGACTCTGGCAAGGATCAAACAGCGAACTGAAAGACTGAATGACTGACTGGCTGACTGGCTGGCCGACTTCATACTCATCGAACGTACCGTTCATCCTTGCTGATGACGGTTATTGCATTTAAGTGCATGTAATTGCGACCAGGCAAATATCCTGCGGTTGCCTCCTCGTGCGTTCTGCGGTCGAATTCCAATTGAATGCTTAAAATAATTGTACAAACTTTATAAAAGTCGCCAACCGCAATGCGCAGTTGCCATTGCTATATGCATGTCTGTCTGATTGTCTGATTGTCTTTCTGTCTGTCCAGTCACAGCCATATTCTCGCCCTGGTCCTGCCCCCGTTCCCTGCTTTCTGTTCTATTCAGAGACTGGCCACTTGCCAGTTTTTCCGGTCGCATTCGTGCATTCGCAGGAAGCCTTTGCTATCCTCGAATCCAGCCCATTTTCCCCCAAACCCGCCACACTTCTCTCCCTCTCTCTCTTCTTCTTCTGCGAAAATCGGTGCGCCTGCTGCCAGCTGTCTAACTATCTGGTCGGCTATCTAACTATCTAATTAGCGTGTTTGTTTGCCAGTTAATGTTCACTAATTTATTGACTCTGCCGGCTTATCAATGTGTTTGCTCTGCTGTTAACAACATCCGCAACACAGGCGGCCAACCAACAAACCAACCAGTCAGCCCGGCACACAGTTGGCCCTCCCCCCAAAGCCAGCTGGGGCTCGATAAGGCGGAGACTGAGAAGGAGACAGAGTCAGAGACGGAGACAGAGCCTGGCTTGCCGACGGGCTTTCGGAAATGCAGACTAACTGACTCCTACATTGGCATTGTGGCTAGTCCATCGATGAATTAAGGATTTGAAACCTAATATACATATTATTCAAGGTAAATATTATTGAATTGCTTATACTTAAGTCCAAGGCAAAAATTACTCTGACTTCTTTAATCCTTTAGTCCTATTTCTGACTGTTAGCTTTACTTGAGGAATCTTCCACTTTCGACAGCTAATTCAGAAAAGGCACATCAACAAATCTCTGCATAAGCAACTTGGCAATTCAGTGATCCCCAACCCCCCCCCCCCTCTCTCTCTCTCTCTCTCACTCTCTCTTTGTCTGCTGCAATCACTATCGCTGTTTTGAGGCTGCATCTCGCTCAGTTTCGTTGAGAATCTTAATCGGCATCTTTGATATTATAATGTTCGTGTTACTGCGTGGACAAACGTAATAAAATAACTGATCGTTGTCGCTGATAAGTTAATTTACTTTTAATGCGTTGCCCTTCGTAAAGACGACGACGACGACGCTGGTCCATTGGGTCCCGATCGCAACGTGGGGGTAAATGGCTTTGTAGGTGACAACGGTGTCCGCTCCGCTCCGACCTGGAGCTGGAACTGGGCAGCGCGTGTGCCGACGTCGACTGATTTGTCAACAGCAACGGGCCAACAAAGGTGATTCGAATTTATCGCTGCTCCAGATCAACCGGCACGCCAACAACACCAACAACAAGCACTAAGATAAAGCACAGATGAGGCCCCGAAAAACCACATAAAAAAATGCGAACGAGCAGCGAAGAGCTCACTCTACACTAAAAATGGGGTACGAAGATTTAATACCCTAGCAATAGAATTAAACTAAATTGAATTAAAGAAAAATCATATTTTATTTTTATGTATGGATTTGGCTCAGTATCAATTATTAAGAAATTCCTTTTTTGTTTTGCATAGGACAGATAGTAAATAAATATTAAATAAAAATAAAATTATATATTTATAATTTATTTATTTAGGGTTCTTATTACTATTGATACCATTTAATATTTTGTATACGCATAAGATATACAAACATACAAAATATATATTTTTTAATGCGTTAAAAAACTAATATACCCGTTGCAAGGGTGTATGCCTAAATAAATAAAGGATGGCTCGTAGAACGGCGCTCGCTTAAATTGATATCGTTTGATGCTTGGCTCTAAAAAGTCGCTGTTATTCTTGTTGTTGTTGTTGTCGCTGGCCACTAAATGGCTGCAATTTAAATTTTTAGTGCCCGGCCGAGCCTATAAATTCTACGCAGCTAGCTGAAGCCGGCTACGCAAATGATTTTGGCACCTGTGCAAACTTTTTATGGCCGCAAAAAGAAGCTGCTGAAAGTGCCGAGTGAGGTTCACAAAAGGCCACAATCAACACCTCGTTGCCTCTCAGAACGTTAACTTTCGCAGCGAGCCCGCCGAATCGCATATTCAGTCTATTAGCTGGCTATGGCTATGTGTCGGGTTAGGGTATTGGCCAGTCGTGGCATGGACGCGAAGTGCTGCTCATTAAGTTGCTGTGTTGCTTGATTCGTCTTATCTGCCGGGGCCGGGCAATAAAACATTTTAAAATTTGTCTTACGCTTTGCGATTCCTCGCCGCTGTTCCAGTTCCAGTTTAAGTTCCAGTCACCAGTTCCCAGTTCCCAGTTGCCATAAATTGCGACTGAGTTATCGACTTAAATGCAATATCCAATATTTAGCTAACTGTTATGCATATTCGATAATTAATCGCTATCGCCAACTTATCGAATAGTTATTTGGCTATAATTTTATGTTGTATTTAGCATAGTTCAGTCACCACTATAACGTAAGATTTCATCATCAATTCTTTTTATGACCTAGTTGGGTCCTTGGTCCTTATCGCCTTTAGGCAGCCGCTGGCCAATTAGGCGGTCAGCCTAGCTAAACGTCGGCCCCGTGCGCCACATTTGCATGGACCGTAAAAATGCACTCAGCGCACATTTCAAATGCATCGCTTAGGTTCCACTTTCGGTGCGAGGTTGCCTCGTTTTCCCCGTTTCCCGGTTACCAGTTTCGGTGAAGGTGAAAATGCATTTTATGGCTCAATTTGGTGCACAATAAAAAAATTTGTTGCCCGCCGAATACAAAGTGCAACATTGTTGTTCGTACCCAAAAGGTGTGATAACTGCGGATTGTGCCTCCGACTGTGGCCAGGCCATTGTCAGGTGCTGCCGCTGCTGATTATTGTTAATTTTTATGTGCAATTAATCGGCTACGCGCATTTGGGCATTTATAAGCATTCCTCGCATTTCTCCCTCTCGCGCAGCAAGAAAGGTTGCTGCGGACCCAAAAGAAATTAAGTCGTATTGAATTAAAGAGAAATGCAAAAAGGCCCCAGTTGCAATCGTAAAAACGTCTGGCAACATTGTGCCACGTCTCCGCAATCCCCAGTCGCATCCGCAGCTCTGTGTTTCCACCTTCTACGTTTAATGATACGCCATAAAAAGTGGCCAAGGTGTTTGCGTCCGGCTCAACCCGATGCTGAAGGTGCAACTGCAACTGCAGCAGCTGCAGATCGCTCATTGTCAGCGCCAAAAAATAAAAAAATAAACAAAATACAAAAAAACAAACAAAACATTTTCAGATTGAGGTTTCGACTCTGGTGCTGGGTTCGGTGAGCAGCCTCCCGCTGGGCAGCGCTTAAGCTGATAAACTGTTCGAATCTTCGCCTTAAGCAGTTGCCATTTGCTTATAAAAAAATATATATACATACATATATGTACATACATACATATGGAAGGGCAATGATCGCCACAGTTATCGATTCAACATCGTACATCCTAAGTGATTGAAGTGTAAAGAATCCCTGTGAATCCACGGCCAATGCATTGCCATCAGCACTAGTTGCAGTTCCAGTTGCAGTTACCCGTCTAATTTATTGACATCATCACCACATCCACTTGGAGTACCAGCTCATGTTCAAGTTCCGGTTCCAGTTCCAGTTCCAGTTCCAGTTGCAATTACGGTTCCAGTTGCAATTCCAGCTACCCCGTCTCATATATTGACATCAGCACTTGTTCCACTTGGCCAAATCCAATTCCAATTCCAGTTTCAGACGCAATTCCATCTAACCCGTCCAATTTATTGACGTCAGCACTAGTTCCAGTTCCAGTTCAAGTTCCAAGTGCAGTTGCAATTTAATACAATCATGTCCAACAGCAACACTAGTTCCAATTCCAGTCCTTATTCCAATTTTATTTCCAGTATCAGTCGCAATTCCAGCTACCCCGTCCAATTTATTGACGTCAGCACTAGTTCCAGGTCCAGTTCAAGTCCCAAGTACAGTGCAATTTAATACAATCAGCACTAGTTCAAGTTCAAGTTCCATTTCCATTTCCATTTACATGTCAGTACCATGTCCAGCAGCAATACTAATTCCAGTTCCAGTTCCAGTTCCAGATCCAGTTCCAGTTCCAGCACTTCCCCCAGGACACACAGTTCTCGCACTTGCATTCTTTTGCCCCTTTGCCGCGCTGCGTTCTTTTAATTGCATAATTTCATATACGGTTTTCGCAAAGCCTTTTGACGCAGCTCTCGTTCGATGGGCTGGAGGGGACTAAGGGGGCTGAGGGGCTGAAAAGGGGGCGCGGTGGTGATGGCAGGGTTTAGCCGTGTCCATGCAATTGGTGTGGCTATGTCCGCTGCCAGTTTGCTTAATTGCCACGGCCAAAAGTGCCAAAGAAATGCAGCTCACTAATTACAACAACAAGAACAAACAGCGCCGCTCCAAGCATATCCTTGCCATCTGTGTGTGTGTGCGTGTGTGTGTGTGTGTCCTTCAAAAGGCAATTGAAGTGTGGCAACGTTGCATGTTCCGTTTGCCAGTTCCATGCAAAGGCATGAAATATATGTAGAATTTTAAAAGTCATAAAATTGCGGAATGTCGCCAATTAAAATAGTTGCACTCGTTTGATTGTATGTGTATATGTGTGTGTGTTTGAGTGTTTGATAGTGTTGGTGTTGGTGCCTGGTGTTGGACGTGCGTGTTCCACATGTGACGTGACATAAATGCATGTCATGTTCGTTGGCTGTTTCGTGCGTTTTTATTGCCCCAACCAGGCAGCCGCAGAAGTGGCACCACCAGCACCGTCAGCACCACCAGCACCACCTTGTCGGTGGCATGCAGGCTCTCGCGCCAAAAACTATGCAACACAATGCGCGCAAATTGCGCAATCAAATTACCAACAACAACATCCACAAACTCCTCCCCAACCAAAAGTCGGGCTTAGGCAATCAATTATAATGTTAGCATGCAATCGTAACAATTGGTCAGCTTCAACAAACGACTGCGTTTGGGGGTTTGGGGTTGCCAATGGACCTTGTTGTTGTTGTTGTTGTTGTTGTTGTCGTTACTGTTGTTGCTGTTGTTAGCCTAAGTACGGGTCTGACTTTTGGTGTCAAAGACGAACGAGTCACGAGACTGCAGCGAGAATGCAGCCCAGAGGGGTTGGTTGTTGGATTTTAATTCGCAGCGTTTAACGTGAACGCGTGCAAATTCAAGGAGGTCCCCCTACAACTTTGTACTCTTTAGCGCTGTTTAGTTTCGCTTTGCATATGCAGCGAGGAGTGCCAGAAGTGGCAGGAGTGCTAAGACCGCCAGGAGTGGGCCCTGGTTTTACCAACCCCTGAGTTAGCCATTTCATAGCCTTTGGACACTTTCCTTTAGTTGCTGTGACAAATGACCAAAAAGGCACTTAGCTCCTGGTGCCAGCCAGTCGCACAGTCAATCAATCAATGGGCGACAACACTTTCTGACCATTTTCACTCAATTCAATTGCCTGTTTCGCGTCACACGTTGCGTATGATTAATGTAAAATGGACCCAAAATCAACACAAATTTAATTGCTTGACTTTTTATTGACCCTAAGTGAACATGTCGTTTGAGTAGGCCTAAAACCTTCTTCTGGCTGAAAGCAAAGAAATTTGTTAATATAACTGCAAAATATATATAAATTTCAAAGACAAACCATTTCATAATTATATATGTATATATGTACTTTCGTATCTCTATGTAAATAAGTTTGTGTAAATTTTTAAATACTTACAGTAGAAAATGACGTTCGATCATTTTGTGAATTTGAGGAAATCCATGTCCTAGGAAAATGAATTCATTTTGATTTTGCTCAATAGCAACAAAATGTTTAATTGGCTTTTGTTGTTCGCAGCTGCAACACAACTTAACTGTTTTAATTACAGTGGCAGCAACAATACAACTATGAACTGAACCTGTTAATGTGGCATCGCACTTGGCTGGGACTTTGGCTTCAGCTTTAGCTTCAGCTTCAGTTTGCGGTGTTTGTTTCCAACAACGTTCGCATTGCAAATTGTGTGAAAAATGTTCGCTGAGCTTGTTGCGGTTTTTCACAGACTTCGTCGTTGGCGTTGTTTTGGCAAATGTTTTCCGCCTCCGCCGGCGCCCCAGTTCCAGTTCCAGCTCCAGTTCCCGTTCCCGTTCCCCTTCCCAATCCCGTTCCTTGTTGTAAGCTCGGGAAAAGCGCGCGCGTTCATAATTTGCGATTACTCGCGTTGTTAATGTTGTTGTTGTAGTGGTTTTGCTTAGCTTGTTTGACTTTTAAATAGTTAATAATTATCTGTTATAGTCCTCAACAATGCAATCTTACTAGCTAGTTGTTAAACATCATTTTATACGAATCACAAATTTCCAATCTATTAGAAACTACTTAAACTTACCCTTTAAAATTATATCTAGTATTTATTTTATTAGTGGACTGATATAAAAATATTAAAATAAAAACCTTTATAAAATAACTTAGTATGTATATACAAATATATCAAGTAATTGCTTTATTAGTGAAATTTTATTCATAACTGATCAAATCAGATTCGTTTTTATTGCAATGTTATAGGGAACTCAAGCGGTGACCTAATCCACAAAGCCATCCAACTTTCCTTACACACACACACAAACACACTTTTAGGCAAATGTTGGTGAATGTTAAACAAATATGAAAGCCTCTGAAATGTTGGCGTTAATCGCAACACAAATAAATTGCATAAAAACGTTTTCAAAACGAACTGGGAAATTCTTTGCGGCCCTTTAGCCATTTCCCCCACCCCGCCCCATTTGATTGCCGCCTCTCTCTTTCGCTCCCACACAACTGTATTTGTATGTGTATATATAAATATAAATATAACACGCAGCCGAGTTTTATGCAAAAACGGGGCGACGGGCAGCAAAAGCTAAACGCGAACCCGCAACGAGCTCGAAAATTAACTGTACTATAAAAGGTGGAAAATTGTGCAAACAACCTACAAAGAGAGGCCCCGCAAGAGACCTTCGCCTCGCCCCGGCACAGTGGCAAGAAATTTGCATAATTATGATTAATACGGGAGAGCGCGAGTATGTAAGATGGCTTGAAGGGGGCCCCACGGCTAAAGCTAAAGGTACAGGTAAAGGTAAAGGTAAAGGTACAGGTAAAGGTACAGGTGCAGCTGCAGGTCAGGGTGAGTTTTCCATTCGGGCCTAGACTTTAAAGGCATTCGGAAACTTGCCCAGTACAGTTTACTTCTGGCGACCTCGACTCGTTGTTCGAACTCCGTGCGGAATGGGCCGCGTGTTTTCCGGCATAAACGCTCGCAATCAAAATCACATAAAATAATTCACACACCAACAACAACAACAATAGCAAACTGTTTGTTGGTCATGCAAAAGTTCCTCTGGCCCCTTTTTCTGTTACATTAGTTTTCTTTTACATTAGCTTACAATTACAACAACAACAACAACAACAAGAACATTCAGCCAAAACCTCATTTGTTGTTAGCCAAACAAACCGTCGTTTAGCGGACGCTGACCAAAGACAGCGACACACATAGAGATAAAGCGAGAGAGAGAGAGAGGTATAGAGAGGGAGAGGGAGAGAGAAGTGAAGGGAAACTAGGCATTTAATTTGTCCGATTAGCATTTTCAGTCACTTTAAATGCGCGCACGCATAAAACGCATTAAAAATGTTTCGTTCTTTTTCTCTCTCTCTCTCTCTCTCTGTCTCTCTCTTTCATAAATGCATGAAATGTATTAAAATATCGAGATGAAATATGCAGGAAAATATGTTTATGTATATCAAGCGACACGAAACCACACGCATTGCGACCCGTGGCAACTAGCTGGTGGTAAGTGGCAAGTGGCAAGTAGCAAAGCGGGTAGATTTGACAAGGACAAGCCTTGGTGACGAACGAAACTTGTTAATAGTTAAATGCCTGTGGCAGGGTATTTCAAATAGGTGCGATAAACGAACCAAAGCGCAGTGGCAGCCACAACAAGGCGAGAAACTAATGCAAATAAAAAGACAGCTTTTAAATATGTATTACAAGCAATATGAATAATTATAGGTATACAAAATATATGTTTCTATTTGTTTAGGCTGATAGATATATTTTAGATAGATAGTAAACCCTACTAATAAATTGATCACTATTAAGTGTACTCCAGTTTGAAGTCTAGGACTAACTCTTACTTAGCTAGTTTCCAAAAAAAACAGAAACTTAACAAAGCATTATTATCAACTTCTTATTGCTGACTGAATAAATATGATTACCAATGGATAACAGACCTCAGACTCCAACAATGAACTCTAACTAATCTTTTACCTGTTTAGGCAAAATGACTTCATTAATATTGAGTTCAAACAAAGCCTTCTAACGGAACTTGCATAAAGTTTGCTCTTTTATTTAAATTGCAGTTAATTATAGTTACAACTATAAGTTTGATGGAGTCTCTGCTGTGTTTTTTTTTTTTTTTTGTATTTTTTGTGACAAATCATTGCCAGATCATCACTCAATTTGATGTAGAGGCGCACTCATTCTCTCATCCTCGCGTTCTGGCCAGGCCAGCGTCCTTAGCTGACGAGGCTGATGAAGCTGTGAGTCGTTGTGGCCGCACTGTGGCCGTTGTTGCCTGACGTTTGTTGACACATTTCGCTGTCATGATTGACGACCTCTCGCCAACTCTATCCCTCTATCCCTCAATCTCTGTCTGTGTCTCTTTTTCTGTCTCCTGGCCGCTCGATTTTTGTATCATGGTTCGCGGTAACTCATCTCTATTACTCACGGACAACTGTCAAGCACGCGAGGCTGTTGATTTATTTATTATGCCCTTCAGAGCAACAAGAAAGGAAGTGAATCGCCGCCTCACATCACTCCCCTCCCCAGCCCAGCAACCTAATGAATTTCAAATGATGCGGCAACTTTTTTTTTTGTTTGGTTCATTTTTTTCCGAGTTTTTAGTGTAATTCTTCACTTCATCTTTTAGTTCACATTTCCCTGCTTGCCCGTTTTTTTTTTCACTTTTTTTAATTGCCAAAACAATTTTACACCTTGTGTGGCTAACTCCGTGTGTGTGTGTGTGTCTATTGTTTGCCTCAATACGATCGCTGGGCGTGGCTTAGTTTTGCGGAAAGCCGCTCTTAACAAGTCCTAGTGAAAACGCTGCCACTCGGATGAGGAAATTTGAGCTACAAATGGTTGGATACAAGAAATTATGAACAGCCAAATATTTAGCAGCTAGTAAAAATATAATGTTCATATTCAATTCAAGATTTAATTCAATAAAAAGATTATTTTCTTCGAATTTCTATCTATATAATTCTATTCTCGATCTAAAATTGTTCTGTTTTCAACTGTTATACAAGATATATACATAATTAGTATATTTCAAGTCAAAACTCTTCTGCAAACATCTAATGAGACCTAGGAGTACCTAAAATTGGAGATGTCCATCAGAAACAAACTTCATTAATCCTCGAACTGGCGTACAATAACGAGAAGGTCCATAAGAAGAAGTCTCAAACGTCATCCAACAGACTTTGCCACAAGATTTTTGTAAGTTTATTGTTAAATTAAAAAGTTGAAAAAATTATTGAGCAGTACTTAGATTGTGATAAGTTGAATTGAAAGATAGCTTATAGGTTTAATTATAGTTGTTGTAAATAATAACAGAATAATTTAACCATTATCCTAATAAAAAAAATGGTTTCAATATAAGTTTAAATAAATGTAAGCCTCTTTTATAGCTACTCCTAGTCTGAAAAAGACTTTCACAATTGTTTTCTTAAAAATAATTATGTACGACATGATGGAAGCTTTTAACGCAAAGTTCGCAAATTGATCTTCAATATAATCTCCTTTAAAGGTTAATCTTATACATTTGCTCAGGGAATCAATGTTTTCTTGTAGTGTATTTAAAAATGACTTCTCCGACCTTAAATAGTGTATATAATACATATATATTATAATTGTATCTATTCTTGATCAGTCACAGCAGCAGATTCTATATAGATAATTGATTGTTTTTTGTTTAAGGACTCTCTTTTTATAATTGTACATTAGCTCGTCCTATTGTTGGGCAGACAATATATATGTGAAAGTTGGCTGCATTGGATCCTTAAAGTAAATATAGCTTCAATAGAAACGATCAATTAAAACTATGTATCTCTGAATATCTTTTTTGCTTTTAGTACATTCGAACCCAAATAAGTAATCAAAACTTTGTTGATTCTAATATATGTGCTAAAATAAGTAATTAAATTAGTTTTCAATAATTAATGAATAAAACAAATTTCTTCAAAAAAAACTTAATATCAGCAAGTAACTAGCGAAGATAGCAAATCATGTTTTTGTCTGCTTATAAATATGTAAGTGATTTCTGTTCAAGTTCTAAAATAGATTTTTGTACTATGAAGTAATTAGGCTATGATAGCTAGCCTATCTATTTGAACAGTTATACCGATGAAGTAAATTTTTGAAATTGATTATATACCGATATACATATGTATATGTATATTTTAACTAGCGCACTTGAGCCTGACTTTTGTTTGGGGTTTGCTGTGTTTTTGTTTACCGCATGACATTTCCATTTATTATAACTTAATTCAGAGCTCGCGTCGACTCTGATGTATGTATGTTTACTTGCTCATATGTACGGCCAATAACAACAATTTCAAGCTCATTAGGCCCAGACATAGGCCATAAGCAACTTCACCCACCCAGCCAGCCAATTTGGCCAGCAGTCAAGTGGCCCAAACAAATACGGTCCGTTGGGTCGTTACAAATCTTTGGCAAAGTACTTCATAAATATCTTAAATGAGTTTCCTTTTGTTCCACATTTTATAGGTTCTCCTCTAACCAAATAATATATTAATATATTTATGCCATTTTCCATGCAATGCCCAGGCCACAGTTGGGACCGCTTATAACGACAGTTATGATTATTGTTTTTGTTTTGGCCAAGCTGTGTGTTTGGGGCCTTAAATCATTCTGTAGCATTATCGGCACAAAAATCAAATGCCTTCGTTTAAATGCGCGATAGCGAAGGCGAAACAGTTTCCCGGACTGCTCGACGAAATTCACGCAATTAGTTTTCCCAGCTTTCCCAGCCAGCACGTTAATGTCGAAAAGGCGTCGGAGTTCGTTGGGTCGCCAAGTAAGGTGGTTATTTTTTTTTTTTTCGTTTTTGAAGTCTTTCGACTTGGCTCATTAACAATAATTTCGTTTTAATAAATAACGCTAAAACATGCGCTAAATAACATTTTAGGTGCCAGTCAACGAAATTTGTTAGCTCAACACGCAGCTCTGCCCAAGGGTGGTGCCCTGCAGGGTGGTGTGGTGGTGCGGCGGTGCGCTGGCGTTGAAATTAATGTACCGCCGGCCAGGGCGACACTAATTTGCCTGTGAACATGTCAAATCAGCCCAGGACTGAATTTTACGCTAACGCTGCCGACGTCAACGGCGCTGCGCACTTAATGAAAAGGTCCTTAAGTGCTTTCCAACGGTATTTTGTTTCCGTTTGTAGTTTTTTTTCTTCTCTCTGACGTCGCCTGCCGCTGATTTGTTATTGTTGCCATTGCCGAGCATAAATCATGCTTGCTATCCCGCTCGCACTCGCACGGGCCAAACTTTGTGCGGGACACGTGAACCACTTGATGTGCGCGGTGGTGGGTTGCCATGGGAAGTGATTAAAGTCATTTAACCCACTCGAGACTGCGCTAAAATTAATTTCTAATTGCCCACAAAAGTAGTCAAAAAACCGCACAACTTGCCACACGTGTCCTTGCGCCCTGTGTGTATGTGTGTGTGTGCAAATTGATTTGAATTTCATATTTTGAGTTTGCAGCAAAGCCAAACTATTATTTTGATTAATTATCAGAGTGCAACCCTTGCTTTTTCACCAACTCCTTTGGCATATGCTAATTGAGCTATAAAAATACTTTGTGGCCGAAAAAAGCGTTGGAACGAAAACACAGTCATAAAATGCGGTCCCTTTCCCTACCTTCCCCCCACCCAACAAAAAAAAAAAAACGCAGATTTGTGGCGCAGATTTTCTTCAACAAAAGCAGCCACACACACACTCACACACACTCACAGACGCGCTCGCAAGGCTAAGTCTGATAAAGCTCCCAATGTGGGGCTCATGCGTGATGCTTTCACATTAAAATTATGGCATTCAGGGCAAATGGAGCTTAGTATGGGGATCGGGAAAGGCCACCAGCAAAGACTCACATGCTGTGGTTTTTTTCTTAAGCTCACAGCAACGTGGGCCAGGGGGAACGGAGCTGCTTGTGGCTGCGGCGTTAGAAACATGATTTTTATTTTACGCAACTTAAGTGCGAACAATAAAAACGATTTGAGGCAGATTATGGCAACCGGCGACGTCGCCCTCAACGTCCATAATGCAAATTAGTCATGGCCAACGCATACATATACATATATATATACATATGTATATGTACATATATGCAAAAGGCTGCCAGGCAGTCCTTGTCCTTATCCTTGTGCCTTGCGCCTTTACGCGTTTATTTGCCTTGGCATTTGTTTAGATTTATGAGTGTCAGCCGTATTATGACCAACCACTTGACTTCCTGGCACGTGTGTGGCGCTGTGTGTGACATTTAATGCCCCACACGTTCGTCGTCCTTGCACACGTCCTAGTCATCGTGGGCGTTGGTTGCGTTGGCCACACGGCGCATACGCAACATCCGCTTGACTTTAGCCACGTTTTACTGTTTGTTTGTTTGTTCGTTCGCTTGTTTGTTGCCCCGAGTTGAATTTGTTTGGGCCGCACAGCAATTAGCGTCAGCCCACTCCCATTCTTCAATTGATTCACAGCAAAGGGGCTAATTGCATTGGCATTGGTTCAAAATGTTTGTGTAATCAAATTTTCGTGGCTGGCCGCAGCAGCAAGGATACAGGTGTCAAATGGTTTCGTCCCTTAAAATCTTTTTGCGGCACTGCAATAAATTTCATTTTACCATTCAAACAAATATCTGTACTCTTCTTCTACTTCTTCTTCTTTTTTTTTGTTTGCTTTGTTTCTTAATTCAATTGTAAGCTAACAAACTCTGGCTCAAATTGTCTTTATTCTTTATGACGCAACTTTGTCGTAGTGGCAGCATTATCTTCTAGCTCAGTAAGTTTGCATAAAACAAACACACACACGCACTCACACACACACGCACACATGTGCTTTAACCCCTTTTTGCCCCAGGCCAATTACAAGCGCCCGTCAGGCCAAATTGACTACAAAGGCAAATTATATTAACATATAAATTGCACAAAGTGCCACTGATTTAGTTTTATTTGCACACACACACGCACACACACACACCCATTTTGGCAGTTTGTTTTTACGTCTTTCAGCAAACATTTACGTTTATTATGCCGATTTTCTAGCGCAGAAAAATAACGCTTATGTGCGCACAAACACACACACACACAAACACACACGCACACACATACATTCAGTTGACAAAAAGTTTTTTGGTGCTGTGCATCTGACGTCAGAACTGGTGGGGGGGGGGGGGGGGGGGCCCCCCAAGGCGGGCACCGGCGCCCCCCCCCCAAAAAAAAACCCACCCCCCGCCCCCAGCCCCCCGGCCCCCCCCGCCATGGTCTGCAGTCATCTCTCTCTCTCTCGCTTCCACCCGTGGTTTCTCTCTCTGTTTCTCTCTCTTTCGCACTGCTTATCGCGTTCTTGGCATGCATAATGTGGCGCTTTTAGCTGCTTTCACATACAATTTACTGTCTTCTCAATGGCAACAATTTATGCTGCTCTTTTTTATGGGCAAAACGTCGCCAGCGGAAATTGATATTTGTGGAGGAAAAGTTACTCAAAAGACTTTGGCACACATACGACCAAAAGGACGCCCTACAGTTGGCCAAATACGTATTTGACTCTATCAGAATTACATCGACAAAAACCAAAAAAAAAAAGGAGAAGATGTCTAATTCAATTTGAATAAATAGTATTTATGGTATAAGAATACAACAAAGCTTATAAGCAGTTAATAAAAAAATAATGTATTTAACGTTATATTTTTTTACGATTTGTCTTAAGAGAATAAGTAATTAACGTTAAAATTTAATTTAACAGGAATAGAAAGTTTCCAGTTTAAGTAAATTAAGTCATAAGTAAATTAGGTTATAATCTCATTTAACAGGAATAAAAAGTTTCCAATGAAACCTTATATAATATTTTACTTAATTTGTGTGTTAGCTTATTATCTATCTAGACATCGAGAGCATAAACTTATTTAAGTCTTATTACTGTTAAGCTATTATCTGTTAAAGTTAGGGCTCGATTATTTTAGTCCTTTTGAAATCTATCAATGAATTTTTTGCAAAAAATTAATATTAATTATAAAAAGGCAAATATTAAAAAAAAAATTTTTTTTAAGTTTATGCTTAACTTACTTTAAAATAATATAAATTCTCTATCAATTAAAGGTAAATTTTATTTTATAAATTTAAATTAATACGTTGTAGTACTGGGCACCCAATCGAATAAAGCCATCAAATATTCTTTTGTGATGTTTATTAACCACACATTTTCTATCGATTCCCTTAAGTCCACCATTGTTTTAGGCTTCCACTTTTTTATTTCGGCCTTGACTTTCTCAATTGGGTAAAGTAAATCAAATATTGAAATTCTTCAGCGCTATCAATCAAGAAATTGCGAACAACATTTAATTCACCTTTTTAAATTACTAATTTAAATATAAACAAAGAAAAAATTCTATTTTTAAAGTTCTTTTTGAAGCCTGTTAAGGATAGAGTTTTAAGATGCACCATAAATAAATTTGAAAACTTTGTTTAAATTAGAATGTTAGTTAACTCCTTTGGCCTGCAGAAATATCCTTCCATATCTTTCTTTATCTTTTCGAGACGCCCCAAGGCATGCTCTACTGTACACAAATGTCCGCTGGCAAAATGCATTGCGAAGGGTTTTGGGTCTGTTTTGTATTCTTTTTTAAATGCGCGGAAATTGTTTATTTTATGGCCAGCTATATCCGTTCAGTTGGAACCCAGCCGACATTACTCGGGGCCCCGTCCCAGTTACCGCCCCGATCGCATCTGCAGCAGCTGCTGCTGCTGTTGGTGCTGCTGTTGGTGCTGCTGCTGTTGGTGCTGTTGCAGCTGCAGCTGATGGGGGCCCGCTGGCATTTTCAAAATGGCCGCCGCGTGGACAAGCGGTGGCCAACTGGCAACTAAATGCACCAATCGCATTATGGCCGTCCAACGTTTTGGGCTCCTCAAATTGCCAATCGGCAATTGCCAATTGCCAATTGCAGTCGCCGTCGTCATGATGGCCGATTGATCGATTGTTGGCTGGATCGACTGTTGGACTCTTCGGGCCCTGTGGACTCTGCGGACTCTTCTGTTCCCCCGGGGACGCTTTGGCCCACGTTTTGCAGACATTTTGCTGCGCACTACTTATAGTAATTTTTGTGCTGGTCTCTGCGGGTCTGCAGGTCTTCGACTCGGCGCAATTGATTTCGCGTGGATGCTTCACGTCGTCGTCTAAATAAAATGCATTTTTCCCGCACGTCCTACCTCGTGTCCTGCAGCATTTGTGGCTCTTTGTCTGCCATATAATTTGCGCAAATTGCGATTTAGAGAAATAAAGGAAAAGCACAAATGCTGCAAAACAGTAAAACAAAAATTGAGAAAAATACAAAAATTATTTTTTTTTTTTTTGTCATGCTACGCAAAGTTTTCTGGGCACTTTATTTCTTAAAGGTCGATGGGCACAAAAATAATTTAAGATTATTCAAGATACTACTTGGGATATATGTTGAATAAAAATCTATAAAGTGTCTAGTAGTTTAATAGTTTAATAAATACCATTTTGTTTTAATATTTGAAAAAAAATATCCCACAAAATGGAGTTTTCAATTTATGTAACTAATTTTAATTTAATATGTGTATATTTAATATTTAGAGTGGAACTCAGTATCTATGTACATTTTCGTACCTCAATGTTTATATCTCTAAAACAGATTAATAGCTTTGATATGTATCAGAATAAACAACATTTTTTCCATCATTTTTTATATAAATCTTTATACATTATTGATCTCGTGATAAAAAAATAATTTAAATATATATGTATAATATAATAATAGCTTAACCAGGGTTTCTTTTGTTGCGTTGAAGTTATTCAACTTCTACTGTGACTGTGTAGGGTTATTCGCCAGCCAGTCTAGCCGCATCGCATTTGACAGCCCCTATGAAAGCTGACCTGCTATAAGCCAGATCGTCGTCGTCGTCGTTGCTGACTGGGAAATATAGAAATCACGTTTTGGCCATCAACGTCGCAAATGCAACAATTTTGAAATGTGCGAATTGGAGACTGGAGACTGGGGGCAGGAGAATAGAAGGATAGGGGCCGGGGCCGGGGCCGGGACCGGGGCAGAGACAGTGGGCAGGGGGCATGGGGCGGCAGGCTGCAATATTTCTTCATTGTATTGATTATCGGTTGTAATGTTGCAAATTAAATGCCGCTGTTGCCGCAGCTCGAACTTCAGCGTCGTAGCTAGCCGGCAATCAATCAAACAATCAAACGCAACTGGCCATCATCAATCCGGAGCTGGAACCGGCCAGATCGGCCATAGTTGTTGTTTTTTCTTTTTTATATTTTTGCGCAGCCTGTAATTTAGATTTTTCGATTTTCGAGCATTTTTATGAGAAAACTTAGCAAAACTTAAATTGCCCGAACATGCGCGCAAGAGTCGGACTTGGACTTGGCGATTATTGTGATACGACAAGGAATTTATGTGAAAATTAAATGGCCAAAAATGATTGAGGGCTCTTCGACTGGCAACTGGCGACTGACAACTGGCGACTGACATCGTTTCCATCGTTTGCAGCTAACCAGAAATTCTCTCAGCGTCTAATCCCGGCCAGATCTGTGCCTGATAAAAATTAATTATGAATGAAGCTGGCAACGGCGACGAGCTACAAAAAATGGTAATTGAAAATGCAAACAACAACTTGGAAAATCGGCCAAGAGTCGGGCATGAGCTTAGGCGATTGTTGGTGAAACTCTCTCGTTGCAGCAATTAGCAGTTGCAGTTGCAGTTGAAGTTGCAGTTGCAGTTGCAAACGAGATTTACTTAGTGGAGCATCAAGAAATGCTCATAATGAAGCACTTAAATGAATTTAATTGTGTGAACGAACAATCCAACACCAAAGGAAGGCGCCATTCAATTCAGTTTTACAAACAATGCCCAGCAAAATGAGTGCAAGCGCAATGATTAGGCACTTGAATGAATATAAATATATATATCGTATATATATATATATAGCTTTGAGTGCAGTTGCGAATGTGAGTCTACGAATGATGAATCGGGAAGCGAAACTGTGTAAATAAAAAACCAACACATTATGCATTTATTTTGTAGTTGTTTTTGTTTGTAGATAAAGACATAAAACTATTTGTATTTTCCTTTCCATTTCCTTTGCCAACACACTAATTAGTAGAAAGGCATTGAATGTGATACAAAATAATAATTTGTTTATAGGCTATATATATATATATATATGTTGAAATTATTCTCTTTGGATTAACAAAAGACTTACGCAAATTTCAACTTTCCCAATGTCTGGCAATTAAGTTAACAGCGATTAATAACTTTCGTATGGTTTATCATAAAAAAAAAATGTAAGTACTTTAGGAACTTGTTTGAATTATGCACATCAAATGAGCTAGATAAATTTGCAACTGTCAAAGAGCAAGCGACGAATTAACAATTAGCTAAGAGGGGTGGCTAACTAGCTAACTAGCCCAACCCTTGGAAACCACCCCACAGAAAGAAGGAAAGGAAAGAAGAAAAAAACAAACGCTGAAGATGCCAAACTAATGATAAGGCCCAACCAAATGTAAATCACCACAAACTATAGGGTATGTGAATATGAATATGAATATAAATATGAATAGTTCTTGGGCTACCGGCAATGCCAATGCAGATGGTGGTGGCGCAGTGGTGCAGTGGTGCTGGCAGTTGACAGACGACACCGCTGCCGCCGCAAGGGGTGACGACATTGCTGCAACCTGGATGGGCAATTGTGATGCTTATCAACAGGCTGATTTGTTCTAGCAACAGCCGCTCACAATGCAGTTCAGTTCAGTTCATTTGAGTTGAGTTGAGCTGGAGTTGAGCTCAGCTGGAGCTGCTGTGGGCAGTTGGTCAGTGGTCCGGGTGGCCAACAGATCTCCTGCAACGCGTGCCCCGGCTGATTAGCGCAGAATGTTAATTTCACACTTTGATCGCATTTTCAACGATTCAGCGTTAATTTAATTTCAATTTAATTTGCGCAGCAATCGTGTCAGTCTCAGTCTCAGTTCGAGTCTCAGTTCGAGTCTCAGTTTGAGTCTGAACAGGCAAAGTGCGAGGCATTTCATCAATCAACATCAGCTCGAGCCACATTGCGTTGGTTTCATTAACAGCCGCTCGAGCGGCTCGTCAACTGTTTGGTTTATTGTTGCATTTTGTCCTACGGTGGCTGCGGCGCTCGCTTCAAAGGCATTCCTCAGCGGGCTGGCCAGGTCTTTATCTGCGTTCATCAGTCGCCAAACAAAACCAAGTCAACTGGCTTCATTTGTAATGGAGCTGCCGTCGAGTGGAGGCGGCCACGCAGTAGTCAAACCAAAAGTCAAAGGCTCTGATTGCCTTACATTAATCATCCAACACCAGGCACCAGCCCCAGCAGCAGCAGCAGCAGCAGCAGCAGCAGCATCAGTTGGGTCCACCTTTTGGCTAGGCGCGCACACACAACAAAACTCCAACTCCAACTCCAGCTTCAACTCCAACTCCGTCTTCGTCTCGATTTCCGCTTCCATCTTGGTCTACGCCTGAGCAGTTTAGGCCGCAAAATTGTTTCGGGCTACTTACAACAAGCTCCGGCTGCGTCTTTGCGCCTTGGACAGCTCTTATTGTTGTAATTGTTGTTGTGGCTTATTAATAATGCCGCGACTCAATGTGCCTCAGACGGAGTCTGACTTTGACCATATAATGATCGCTCGCTCTGTAAATCGATAGCAGCTCATTATTGTGGAACGAACATCTGTGTGTGTGTGTGAGTAAGGGCATTATCTTTATTGTTATTATTAGTTACGTCTCACTTGATGGTTGAAGCAACTTTTGTGGTTGACTCGCAACGGCGACAAATTGCAATTTTATGTAATCAAGCGTCTAAACATTTAATATTAACAAACTTGCATTCATTTACACCATTTGTGGCTGTTGCACGGCCAGCTAGTACAATAAGCCGTAATACGAGCCAGATCGCTGAGTGGGTGACTGGGCCAGATCGCAGATCGCAATTGAGCTTAAATGCCTTGGCTAGGCAAGACGGATCACGTTTTGCCAACGCCAAAAGTATCGATTACAAAACGATGCTGCGATCCCAAGCCAAATCTACAGGCTGCTGCATATCCTGTAGCAATCCAAGGAATCTGATCCAATCGAGCTTTGATTAGATCGAAGAGAAAGGAATACTTATCCACAGTTGCCATCAATTAAATCACTTTCTCGCTGACAATTGCGGAGTGGCCACCCGCAGGCGCAAACGCCTCCAGCCGATTGCAATTTGGCTTAAATTGATCATAGAGCCGGGCGGGCGCGTTTCCTGTATTCTTAATGGCCGCGTTGGCGTTTGGCCCAATGATGCCTGATGCTATCGTGCAACCAGCGGCAAGACAACAAACAGCAGCAGCAGCATCAGCAGCAGCAGGAATGGGAGGACGCACAGTAGCCACATTTGGCTAAGAGATTTCGATAACGACCAGCACGAGAGTCGGCAAGCCAGATGAAGATGGAGCCAGAACGAAAGTCAGATGCGCATTCATTAATAACTTCTGCATTGATCATTAATTTTTCAACGGCAGCGCAGTTAGAGGCCCTTTCATTAATCGTTACCCGGGCCACAATTACAAGACATTGGCCAAGTTAAACTTAAACCCGGTAGCAGCCAATAAACAAAACGCAATTGCAATCCAGTTGCGAGTGGATCGCAGTCCAACCCTATAGGGGATATATAAATATATAATCTACATTAAATATAAAAAGGTACTTTTTCTGTGACTCAATAAAGTTGTTCAGGACAGCAATTAGTGTATACTACTTTTAATATATATCATATAAGCATTTGGTTATCCTCGCTTCTGCCCAATAGATTCGTAGCGCCATTGGACTTTAAAACTAAATTAACGAGCGGCTTTTTGGGGCCAATTTGGATTGCATAAATGCATGAGTCTGCATATTCGTGGCGCCTAGATATTCCTTTATGCAAATGGGCCGAGCACCGACTGTAACGGTGCTGAACATTCAAACTACCAGCCGTGAAAAATCTCGTGTTCAAATATTTTACAACATTTTTTGTGCCTGCCTAAACAGCAGCCTGTGGCCACCATAGCCACCAATGTCTGTCTAACTGTGTCTGTGTGTGAGTGTGCGTGTGTATCCTTTTTGGGCACCGGAGCCAGTCACAAGCCACTAAACAGCGCCCTGTGCCTGGCAAACCATTTGAAAATTTCGTTTAGCAGTCGCTTCAATAAAAATAAAAATACAACAGCACCAAAAAAAAAAAAACGTTGAAAAATCAAAGCGAAATCGAAACAGGATAAATAAATGTGCACATTTCCGTTCGGCGCGCATATCCTGTCCGCGCTTCCTACCCAGTCAGCCGACCAGTCTACGCCCCAGCCCATCGCCATAGATATATATATATATATTTGTATGTACATATATCTGTACTTTATATAAAGTATGTATTATTGATCTGCCGCGCATAAAAAGCCCATTTAAAAACGGCGCAAAGGCAAAAACAGCCGAAGCGGCGCGAATTGGACCCATTCCTATAGCCCAGCCCATTCCCCACCGACAAAGCAAAAAATAGAAAATACAACAAAAAAAAGGGACCAAAATTGTGTAGAAAAATTGTCGCGCACAACAACAACAACAGCAACAACAACAAGAATCGTATTTGAAATTGTAAAATTGGCCATTTTAGCTTTCTGGTTACGCTGAGGTTGGGTGGGCTGGGTTGGTTGGAGTGTCCTGCAGCTGAGGGACCGTTTGGCGGCAGGTTTTATGCCTGTATAACAGAATTTGGCTGCATTGAAGCAGAACGCAGCCGCTGAGCTTCTGGAAAAAAACGTCATCGACTGCGAATGCGACGAATGTTTCTATGTAAATGCGTTACAATGAATAACTCAATACAGCGTATCGCAATGTTGGGCAAATCTGTTTGAACAGGCAACTAGAACTGTTATACACGCTTATTACGTTCTAGTCTCTATGATACACGAACTTGTAAATATGTAAAGCTTTAATTGTTGCTAAGACTGCTTAAAGCACTTATATATACTTTTATAAAACTGTTATAATACTGTTAAAAAACTGTTATAAAACTGTTATACACGCTTATTTCAACTATTTCGGATTGCTTTTGAGGAAAAACCCATACTTAGGAAATTCGAATACAAAATACATACTGTTATACTGTTATACTGATTAAATGATATTTTTGCGCAATACATTTAGTATTAATAATGATAGTTTTATGGATAGATTGACATAATAAAAGTATCAGATATATAAATTTATGCATAAATATATATATATATATATATATATTATATATATATATATGTATATATATATATTTATATATATATATATATATATATATATATATATATATGCATATATATATGCATATATATTTTACTGTTATAACTCTTACTTAAAACTACAAAGACCTTTGCTGTAGCGCATCGTGTGGCAGTTCACGACCCGCTGCACTCTCGAAAGCCGTTTGCTCATTGCCATTTTCATTTTAATTTCACGTACAATTTTCCCTTTTTCCAACTGTTTGCCAATTTACCAAAATGTTTTTTTTCTATTTTGCCCGCTTTTTTTTCAATTCCTTTTTGCAGCATTTTAGTCTCTTTTATTCCTCGTCGATTTCCATTAAAATTCAATTGATGTGCCATAGATATAGATATAGATAGAGATAGGGATAGAGAAGCGAGCTGGCCAGTTTGGTGGCTTTGCCAACTTCTGTGTGCGTGTGTGTGTTTGTGTGCATGTGTGTGTGTTTGTATTGGCAGTGATTTATCGAACATTAGAGTAAAATTCAAAATAAAATTTTTGGTTAAGTGCTTGGCAAAGCAGAGCATTTTATCAGCAATTCATGTGGGATTTGCTACGCACACGAGGAAGGGATCACAAATACACACACACACACACACACACACACTCACATAAACACACATACATTCTATGTCATGGTTGTTACAATATAAATAGTTTAAAGAATAGAACGACGGCAACGAGTTGAGAAAACGCAGAGTCCGACTTTATAAAGCCATCAAAATGCAATTAACCCTTTTTTCAACCGTCTCTATTTCCGATCTATGCTTAATTCAGATTTCCGCAGAGCTAGGGAGAGAGATGGATGCTGAGTGTGAGAGTTGGTTAAATTAAAACAAAAGTCGATGCTATAAACGGAAGTAATTTTCGTGCCGTGTATAATGAAATAATTTTTGGTATAACATGCCCACAAAACTGAACTGAATTGCTTTCGAAAAAGCAAATGATGACGCCGTACTTATGTATAGACACTTTTATATATGTACTATATACATATATAATATGATAATAAAACAGATACGGGAAGGGGAAGCGTTTGCAGCATCTGCATAACAATGGGCACATCGCGGCAAAGGAATTCAAGTGGCGAAAACTAATTAAAGCGGATAAAATGGCGCATTACAACAATGGATGCAGGTGGTTGGGTGGCTTCGGTGGGTTTAGGTTTAGGGGGGGTTAGTTGGCGGGGGCTGCATGCATAATTTGAATTGAGTTTGAGCGACGAACTCAATTAAATTCATGTGCGCAAAGTTTTTCCTAAGTGATACCGATCTCCATATCCAACTCTCCCTCTCTCTCTCTCTCTCTGTCTCACTTTTGTAGTTGTCTTTTGCTTGGCGCATTTTCACAAATTAATTGGCAAACTTGCGCAGCTGTAGATACAAATGTATCTGTGTGTGTGTGTCTGTGTTTGTGTTTTGTGTTTAAGTATCTGTTGCCGTATCTGACGCGTAATTATATTGTGGCGCACAATAGACATTTGTGAAATTGTCACTGTTTAGCATATTTGGTCACGAAATGCTTCAATTTACTTGACGTTACGCTTTTGTTGCTGTTGTTTTTATTTTTGTAGCTTTGTTTTGTTATTTTGTATTTTTTATGAGCCATAACAATTTATGCGTTCAGCTCTTTTTTGTGAAATGCGGCAGGAACTGATGCGTGCGCTAAACACAAACAGAATGGAAATGGAAATGAAAATGGGAACAAGAACAAGAACTGAACAGGATGAAGTATGGGAAAAGTTTTAAAACCAAATTGCAAACAATAACTGTTTATAAGTAACTTAAAAGCTACGTTTTAACTGCAGTCTCTCACTCTCTCTCTCTCTCTCTCTCTCTATTTTTATATCCCTGTCTCGCTCTCTTCCTCTCTATCTTTCGTTGTTGCCGGTTAACAAAAACCATAACGTGTAAATTAGCAAATTAAATTGAAATTTCAACATATTTCCGCTTTGGCCAACATTTTTCAATGGCCAGCAAAATGGCCGGCACAAGGTAATAATAGAGACAAGAAATTAGTTATATACATATATATATATATGTTTGTATGCTTGCATTTGTATCTGTATCTTATGCGTGTTGGCTTTGTGGCAGCGACAAAGCCGCAAATGCCGTGCATAATTATGCGCCGCATACGCGTCGTATACGTAATTATTAATTATGCTAACATTTGCGCCACAAATATTATCCAAATCGAATCAGATTTAAGCCCGTGCTGCCTGCTTTGCTCTCTGTCTGTCTATTCGTCCGTCCGTCTGTCTGTCTGTCTGGCTGAGATCTGTGTGCTACTTAGCTGACCCAAATCTCAGGCTTAGGGCATATTCCATTGCAATTAAGTGTCGCATGCGATGGCCTTAACTATGCACATAATAACCCAATTTGAGACTTTGCCACCAAACTAAAGCCAAACCAAAACTAAAAGCAAAGCCAAAGCCGAAGCTGACTTTCGCCGGTAGAGCGATGCCTGGGCAGGGGGAGGAAGGGGCGGACCAAGTGGCTGGCGGGTGGCAAGTGTTCCATGGGAAAATCTGTTGCAATTAGCTGCTCGCTTTATAAGAAACTAAACACGCAGCGAAAACAATTTCTAAACGCGCTCAAAACGACTTAATTATGAGTGAGAAATATGCGCGGCAACGTCGCAAATCTCAACTGTATTTAACTGTCAGTATGTGTGGGTAGCCTCCCCACTCCACTCCCCGCTGGTTGCCTGTCGGCTTAATTGCGCCCACTCAATCAAAGCGGGCCAACTTCATTAGACATTTGCGGTAAAAAAAAAAATCTACTTACAGCTACAAACCTACAAACCGAGTTCACACGAACCTCGCAAATAATTAGCAGATACAAAAATACAGATATATAGATACATATAGCTACATAAATGTGAAACGACGACGATCGCGTGGTTGGATCACGACTTTGCAGTCTTCTGCAGTGATTCCTTCGAGCTGAGCTGGGGTCAGAAGTCAAGAAGTCGAGCAATCGAGCAATCGAGAAGTAGAAGCCAAGTCTTAGTAACACTCTCAGTCTTCTAATTTGCGCAACTTTCATGCTGCACTGCGCTTTTTTGGCAGCCCTATTAAATTTCATACTTGGATTTAAAAATTTAGGACTTTTTTTGCTGTCGTTTTATTTTTATTTTTTTTTTTGGTCTCGCAGCGAAACCATAGAAATTGAGCGGCACTTGGGCCAGCGAAATTAACAAACAATGTAAATAACAGTTAGTAGCTACTTAAGGGCCAGCCCCCCCTACTCCTACCCCTACCCCTGAATCCCTCCCCGACTGGTCCTTGTGCCCTCGGTCTAACCACAGGCATGCTTTCGGCTTGGGCTTTGTCTCTGCTGCTGGTTCTGGTTCTGACTCTGACTCCGGTTCTGGTTCTGGCTAGCACACACTTCATTGCTTGCGGTCAATGCGGCTGAACTTGTCCCCTGGTCGCCCTGGTCTTCCTTGGCCAAACTGACCGCCCGCCCGCTTGTCAACGCGACGTCGTCTTGGACTTTGTTAAACCTTAAAATTAGTTTAAGTATTTAGTTACCAATTTAATATTGGGACAAGGGGGGAGCCAGCCAATTGACAAGTGAAATGAAGATGAAGCAAATGGAACTTAAACTGGCACTGCGACTGGAATTCAAACTGCGAGTGTGTTGATGTATGCGGTTTGCGGTGACCAACTGAGCTCAGCTAAAATATATATATAGAAATATATAAATATATATATATATGTATATTTGTATGTATATATACATGTGTTGGGGGAGAGTGTCCAGCAGTTTGTCAATGGTAAAAGGTATCTAGATGCTTATTTACTTATTAAGAGCTCGCACTAAAAGAGCGTTGCCGACGATTGACAGTGACTGAAAGTGAATGTTACTCAAGCAAAGCCAATGTCTTCTTTTAGATATATACTATATGATATTTCTCTTGTTTATGATAAAGTAGATGGTTAAAAGTTGAATGCTGAATGTGCAACAAAAAATACTTTGAGCTTGGTGTAACTCACCTCGTTTACACATCCTCGTCTAGTGTAAGTAAATAATTACTAAAAAATATCACCTTTAAACTGACATCTTGGGAGTTTGTTAAGGCAAGGCTTAAAAACTGAAATGTAGAAAATTTACTACTGTGTTAAAGCATAAGACATTTATTTAGTATAAAGTATTAAAAAGTCGGATTGAAATACTGAATAAGGATAAGGGAGTTGAAATAAATTGAAATCCAGGAAACCTAATTATAAAGAAGAATGATTAAAACGCAACTTCGATTGAGGATATCTTTTATTAACATATATACCCCATTCTTAAAATGCTCAAAGCGCCTGTTTGGGGCTCCTACTCAATCAGTTAATTAGTCAATCCTCGAGCAGGCGACTATGTGTTAAGTAGCCCGTTACAAAGCGATGCCACACAGACAGACAGAGATCTGTGTCGGCTACTCCGATGGATCATCGTGCAGAGCTGGACGTGTTGGTGAAAATGTAGCTGGCAGCTACAATAGCTTGTAGTTGGTTAAGTTTCATGTGTATATTTTTGGTATTAAATTGTGCGGTTTTTGCGGTGGTGCCGGACTTAAGTACCACACATTTCTACAATATTTTCCACTTGACAACGTAAAAGAAGAAGCCACAAAAGGCGAAGACGAAAGCGAATACGAATACGAACTCAAAGTCGAAGTCGAAGCCGATGTCATCGGAGCTCACTGCCAATCATAGCGAGCGGCATAAAACGGCAACAACTTGGACTATTACGGCCAGTGGTCAAGCATTTAGAGTATGTTTAAAGAAAAGGAGCTGCGAGCTGGCTGGCAAACAATCCTCGAGAGTGCCAGTTGAAATTTCAAACCGCTGGAGCGCAGCTAAACGTGTTGAAAGCCGCACGGCGAGCACTCTTTGATTGATGATTGCAGCTCAGGGTCCCGACTGGACTTGGAGTTGTGGATTTGAAGTCTGAAGCTGTCTCCGGTCTGGGATGCCGTTCAACTGCGCGTTGGCCAAAAATAAATGAAAATAAATACAAAAATTAAATTGCTGTAAGTCGCAGGTGCTGATGGGGAGAGCCTGCGGATTGGCAGCGGCTTGGGGGATGGGCTCAGATCATGGCCACGTGATTAAGCGCCAAATGTATTCAAAAGATTGTAATTAAGGCCACAAAAGCTGCAGATCTGCAACGGCTGATAGCCGCTTGTTAACGGGCCAGCCAAAAAGACCAAAGACACACTGACTGCACTCTTGTTCTCCATTCCCTGTTCCCCGTTCCCCGTTCCCCATTCACAATCCCATTGAGTCCCCGCTGACTCATGCTGACGCACAATTGACCCATGAATGCCTGCTTCAATGCTTTGTCGCAGGCAAAAAGCTAAAAAATTAGTAACGCAGTCAAACCAATGCTGCGTATCTGAATCTGTAACAGTATTGCTCTGTATCTGTATCTGCATTTCGAGCTCTTCATGTAACTTTATCTATTCATGCCCGCCTGTGTGGCATCCATAAACATTAACTGCCGCAGTCACCCTGATTGGTTTTTGGCCATAACCACACTTTAAAGCGGCAAATCAACCATATCTGGTGGAATCTCTAGATATAGATATAGATATAGATATAGATATAGATATAGATATAGATTTAGATATAGATATAGATATAGATATAGATATAGATATAGATATAGATATAG